>OENM01000712.1:0-51598 GCA_900239745.1 Rotaria magnacalcarata
GAATATTCTTGTTCAGTTGATGAAAGAACTTTCGAGTGATAAAAAAGATTATGACGTTCGCCATTGACATCTTGAAACAAAACCCCTCCAGTTGCAGTACCGCTGGCATCCGTCGCTAAATGAAGTGGAAAATCGTCGACCGGAAAATGAAGAAAAAGTGGGGCAGTTGTAAGTAAATGTTTGAGAGCATGGAAGGCATTCGAATGTTCCACTGTCCATTTGAAAAGATGCTTTCGATCTTTGGTTAAGTTAGAGATTCTATGTATTGGAGCCGCGATATGACTAAAATGCGGAACAAATTTTCTATAATATGCAATACCACCAAGGAATTTGTTGGTCTCTTTGAGTGTGCGTGGTTCTTTTAAATCTAAAATGGCTTGGATTGCATCGGTGGTTGGTGCAATAGCCGTATCCGAGACTGCATGACTGAGTACGACAGCCTGTTGTACAGCAAGTTCGCATTTTGAAGCATTGAGAACAAGTTTTTCTTTGGCAAGAGCTTCAAAGGCTAATTTTAAATGATTGATATGTTCATCGAACGATTTGGAGCAAATGATGATATCTTCGAGGAAGACATGACAGAATTCACGACAGGATTTCATCACCGCGTACATAGTCTTTTGGAACTCCGCAGGTTCATTTGGTGGTCCCATGGAAAGTACACAAAATTCATCATGACCTTGAGAAACGACGAATGCTGTCTTTGGACGATCAGCTGTTGGTATACGAAACTGATGGTAACCGGATTTCAAATCAAGGCGACTAAAATACTTGTATCCCTTGCCAAGTTCTTGTAATAAATCTTCCATGTGAGGTAAAGGACTAGCATCAGGAATAGTAATTTTGTTTAACGCCCTATAATCCACAATGAGTCGACCCGGACGATTGTCTTTTCGAGGAACGATAAACGCGGGTGCTGCATACGGCGAGTTCGACTCTTGGATCATACCAGCTTCGAGAAATTCATCAATAAGACGTTGTGTTTCTTCACGATGATGTGGATTTCGATGAGGTCGGTAAATAGGATTGAAATACGGATGGTTTCCGATGACCGTTACGCTATCGTTTTTGCCCGTTATTATCTCGTATACGGTCATTCGTACACGATCACCCGTCACGACCATCGTATTTCACCGTAATTGTATCGTTTACGATCGTTGACGGATCGTTTTAACCGACGTGGGTGAATGTACTAATGTGCGAGTCAAGTTTTTCTTGTCATTCTTTCGTTATCTATTAATTTTTATAGAGAACGTCAACAACTAATTTGTCAGTACAATATATGTAGCAGACTGATGTCGACCTGGTTATGGATAAAGACAATAACCTATATCTTGAGCTTTTCTTACCACGTAGGCTGATGCAAAATAAAATAGGTGAGAACTTGACCGCATATTTTTTTAGTAAGAACGAATATAATTTTTATTTAAATAAATAGCTTAGTCGAATAGTTGAGTCAACATCATTCAAAATTTGAATATGCATCATAGCTTAGATCACCTAAATCTTTATTTTATTTACTTAAAACAATTATTATCGAACAGGTTATTCTCAGAAAAGGAGCTATTCTCAATCTTATCATAAATAGCATATTCTCTTTGCTTGTCTATCAACTAAACAGATGGCAATTAAAACCTCCTGGCAACTCGATGTGATGACATTTATTATAGGATAGTATCATCAAGTCAAAGAAAGTTTTTTCATGATATGTTATCCAAATTAACTTCAAGTATTTAGTACACATTTTCTTGCTCGATGACAAGTTTTAAAAAAATCAATAATTTTACTAAATTCAAAGATTTTCAATGTTCAAAACGCAATTAAAGGATTATAGGATCTTTTTTTTTATTTTTTATTATATTTGAAAACAATCTGATAGATGTCCGAAGATAAAATGCTATTCAAGTCGAAAAGAAAAAACTAATAAAATCATGAAAAACTAAAGTAAATTTTCTACATATAAAATAGTCTTTATCATGAACATGAAATGAGTACATAAAAATTAATAATCTCCCAGGTCAAACGATACGGTCCGTATACGGACCGCATCGTTTGACCTGGGCTGTGTCTACTGATGATTCAAGCATATGTCATCTTTCTGTGGAAAAATTCTACGCGTTTTGTTTTTGTAAAGGAAACGGACAGATATGGTTCATTGATTCGTTAAACTTCTCTAGTTAAGTTCATTCATGCATATAACCATAAAATGATTTCAACAGATCAACCAATAGCCTAGGAAAAAGAATATTCACCTACCAAAGAAAGTTAGTAGTACGATCATAGGCGGCGGAACGTTTTGAATTTAGGGGAGGCTTAAATTTTTTTCAAGGAACGATAAAAAGTCGGCATTTGGAGAGAAGATAGGCTTTTAAAATTCGTTGTGACAACTTTGATTGAAAAATTTTTCTGTATTGATCCATTTATATGGCTACAGAACAATCGAAAATTCTGTTCCTAGTCAAGAATCACTTAACGCATCCCCAGAGTCCCCATCAATTTCGGACTCTTTTACAAGGGCCTATCATGAGTTCCCCAGGAGTTAAGAAAAATTTGAAAAGTTTCTATCGAGACTATCAAAAATCTACGTAAAAATCCGAAAGTGTCTTCGAAAATTTGTAAAACATTTCTAAAAACTGAGTGGAGATTGTCTTAGAAATTCCAAGAAACTCTCTGTTCACTTCTCGAGATTTCTATGGCACTTTCCAGTCATTTTTTTAGAAATCCCGTACGAATTTTCGAAGATACTTTCGAATTTTTACGTAGGTTTTTGATAGTCTCGGTAGGGAGTTTTCAAATTTTTCTTAACTCGTCGAGGACTCACGACAGGGACTGCCTGGGGATTCATTAGGTGATTCTCGACTAGGGACTATACTATCAAAATTTTTATTTCCTTATCAACATAAGCATAAAAAAATCTTAAACTTACTTTGACTAAAGCAAACATATCATAAGTACAAAAACTATTGTTCATACCCAGTAACGTCTTTTCTCTAGTTTTTTGCAATAAACTCAGAACAAATGCTCTTCATGTCTAACTGATCTAGTTTCCCTTAATGAATATGAGAAATAAAGGCATGATTAAAGCGTTGTTGTGTCATCATTGATCGTAGATATCTTTATTCCATTTATAACACTGAAGTATATCTGAGCCGTAGCCGTTGAAGTGAGATTTGTTAATTATAAATACAATAATTTACAATATTCATGAAACAGATTTCCTAATATATTGTAAGTTAAGTAAATCACGACGAAATCTGTATTGTTTTCAAATATCTGAGCCTCCCCAAGCCTAATGGCTCCGCCGCCTATGAGTACGATACAACATAAGATATACAATCTTATAAATCAATTTTAGACTAGTAAATGTTCTCGATTAAAGAAAAAAACTCGTCGTAATATATTTAATTTAGTGTTTTATTTGTGTATTTATTCAAAACTTCAATTAAGCGAGAAAGTTCAAGTCTTTATGACAGTGCTATAAATGTTCAAAATTCAAATTATCGAATTCTATTTATACGTATGATGTTTCCTGTAGGTAAGTGACATATGATGACTATCTTTTTTTCTTCGACTACTGAAATATGGCAACCCCTGATAAGAAATTCAAGAAATAGTTATTGAAAATAAATACTTTTCTTATATTTCATGATAAAAGTTAACATGAATGACTAATGATATGTATTTCATCAATCTAGTTGTGAAATTAGAAGAAAGAAAAACATGAGCACGCACATGCTTCAATAGGAGACAAACTTTGAATTCTGATATCTATTTTAAAATGTAATATTAAATAGTTTCTCGTTGACTTGAACAGCATCTTTTTATGTTTCGCTTCCCTCGATTGTTTTTCTTCTTCATTTCGTCGAGCTTTGATTTTTTGATTAATTGAGTAAAAGCTAAACGATACTTTGTATGATCTCTTTAAAGAATGCTCAACTATTTTCTCTACGTAAAAATAACATTAGTTTGTAAAGGATAAATAGTTATTTGTGTTCTTGCAAGAAACAATGAGTTCAATTCTATGGAGTATATAGACACAGGAAACATTTGATCTAATATCTTTAAATAGATCCATGAATCATTCGCGATTATTACGAGTTTAAAAGAAAGTAAAATTGGTGGATTATAAAAATTTGATGCAAACGACCTCTTTCGACATGTTTGGGATTAGAGTAGAATCTGATAAACAAAAACATGATACGTTCGCGCTGATATATACATATATACACCTACTATTTGAAGTTTTACTAGCATTATTTTCTTTTTTCTTCTACATGAGTTGAATATTAAAAAGGTTGCCGAGATAAATCACAATTTTTTCTATGAGTTTTACGTGACGTATAAATCATTAAGAGTTATTTATCTGTCAAGTCTTCTTTTATTATATAAGAGAATACTTTTTTGGCTGAGATTAAAAATCTTTATGCGTACGTAAGAAAATTAAATCGTGCATCTACTAATTAATAGTTAAATACGATTATGAACTCACTCATAGTCGCTACCCGTGATCCCAACCATCATTCTTTATTCTCCGCGGAAAAGCAAAAAGATTAATATCATATAGCTAAATACGCAGGAGCAGACAGATCCAATTACGTTCATTAAAAAGAAAAGAGTGAGAAAAGAGCCGTGAGAAAAATGAAGAAAGAAGAAAAAACGTTCACGTTACGTATTTCTTATCTTTATCAGAAGAAACATTATTAGATGAAGTACTTCGATTAAGTATTGAGAAAATGACTTTTCGATCATTATCATTAGTTGATATACGACTTAAAAAAGTATTTTCATCCAATTTTGGATCAGTCATGTGTCGTTTTGGTATTTCGCTTGTTGGCTTTGTATGCCAATTTTGGAGCCAAACATTATGAAATATAGACATAACACGCTTTGTTTCGTTTGATTTATTTGTGACTTGGTTACAAAATGTTTCCCATCGATGATTAGGTTCAATCGGTTGTTGCGGTTGATCGGCTTTTTTTAAACAATCAATTGCGCGGTAATTATTTGAATTAGTATAGTTCTCTTTATTTGCTGTTGGTAATTGATTTTTTAAGCGTGCTTCAAATAATTGCCAATGACGACCGTCGACTTTTTGTCGGATTTTATCTGTTGATTTAACTATAGTAGGCATGTGTTCATGGTCAGATTTAACTTGTCGTTCGATTAAAGAATCAAGTTTAGTAGTTGAAACTGACATTGTTATTCTAGAATATGTAAACTGGAACCGTCTAAGTACAAATAAGATAGTTAAAGCATCTTATTCTCTTTCTGACGACTTTAACATGAAGATTTAAGAACAAGACTCATTTTTTTAAAGTACTCGACACCAGGCAACTTACTTGGAATAGACAGAAAAAGGTGCTGTGTATATATAGATTTTTCTTTTTCTGTCTCATATTGTTTTGATGCGATTTTTTTTTCGTTTATAAGCATCTATTCATGCAGAAGAAAAAAAAATAAAGTGAGAAAAAGAACAAACGAATATTTGATTCTGATGAAGATCGATATGTTTGACATGTAAAAGTGCAAAACAGCGCCAACAGATTATAAACGACATTATAAAATATATGAGTTTTTTTTCAACTAACCTTGAACACAGCAACTATGTTTATGATTGTAGCCGGTACCAGTTCTATACGTTTTATTAAAATTTCTCTCGCCGTTTTTCTTTCGTTTTTTTTTTCATATGAAATCGACACGATCACAAGTAAAAGAGGACGAAAAGAAACAATGTGTAAAATGGAATGTTGGATGCGCTCTTTTTTGTTTCTCCATAATAGCCATTCATTCATTCATGCATAGAATTAATGTAAACGAAACGTGAATGAAATAGGCATAAAGCAAAGAAAAAGAACTTTTTTATTAGATTATCATTGTTCATCTACAGATATTACAATGCGTGTGATTTTCTTCTCGATTGTCTTTTGTGCATTGGTCAATGGGGATTGTATTTTTCGTCTCAATGATTCAAAAGATCTTCAAGATAAAATAAAGAAATGGAAAATTTACAACAGCACGTGAATAGATCTTTGATTGGATTATTTATCATTTAATAATTTCTTCTTTTTATATTTAGCGTTACCATACGTAGTAAAACATCCACATATCAATTAGGAATCTGTTTAGCACCTAATACTTCTAATATTAATGGAGCTATTATTCAAACAATCAATCAAGATTCGAGTGTTTATGTTCTAGGACAAATCAATCAAATCAAGCTTGTTGGAGAAGGTTCATTTTTACGGCTCTTGTTTTAATTTTGAAATTTAATTATTTCATTAAAGATAATTGGATACTTTTGACATATGAAAATGGTAGTCACTACAGCAAGCAATGCGATAATAAAACTCGCTCAGCTTCACTTATGTTTGTTTGTGGACGGAATATGGTACGATAAACATTTTAAATTATTTAAATAAGAATTTCTAAGATTAGATTTTCCTTTCTTTTGAAGTCTTATTTAAAAAAAAGAAAACATTAGAATAAGCTGTGCAATCCGATACAAGAGAAGAGAAATAAGTGCGTTGCTGTTCTTTTACAATGTTATTTTTTACATCGTCAAACATGAAAAAGAACAGATATATCATTCCCAATATATATATATATATATTCTAGATAAAGCACATTTTTATTGCATTATATTTTAGCAGGAACAAAATGTAGAAGGCTTTGATCTTGAATCAGGAAGTGGGCACCCGTCGCATGATCTGAAGTATGTCATTTATCAAATATATAGTATAACTATGACCTATTTTTTTGCAAGTGACTATTTACAAATGATCAAGTTTTTCACCAACAACTCGTAGATCATAGGTTATCGAGCATGTTTATTCCTAATGTAATCATGATAGATATTTTATGATCTTCATAAAGTAGTTTTCTAGGCTAATAAACTTTTCGAATAGAAATTTATTTCTTCTTCGAATATGTAATAGAAAATAAGAAATGACCATTAGGACATTAGTCTTTAACGAATATTTAGTCATATTAATAGATAGAACAAATAGACATTGACATTTTATTTTGAAAGTCATCAAATGATATTGCTTCATTTAAATGTCATTTGTTAAAAACAGACACCATAGTTAACTTGTAGATGGATATATATATAGAGAGAGAGAGAGAAAACACAGTTAATAATAATCTTAACAATTTCCCAAAGCGAATAGTTTAAATGAGCATTGTAGATAACGTAGAAAATTCACTATCTTTCTATAAGCAATCGATTAAGTAATTGAAAACGTTTTAATGACTCGTTTCTCTTCTCTTGTTTTTATAAAGAAAGAAGAAAAATAACCATTGAATTACAAGAATAAACCGTTAAAACAATAATAAAGGATTCTGTGATTTTTCTTTAAAATTTGTTTTATTATTTAAAACTCCGACTGAAGGTTAAAACTATATAGACCTAAGGGTATATTTGAATGAGAAAATTCATTCTAAAAGCAAAGAATTGTATAAAGAAGAAATTTCCATTAACTTATTATTTTCTCAGGATACTATTACTGTCGTTCAAGAACATACGTCTAGAGATGAGCAGTGTAATTATCTGTTTCAATTTCAAATCCCTGAAATGTGTCCGGTTGTTCCAGAAGAGAAAAAAGGCATGAGTGGTGGTGCCATATTTCTCATCACGTAAATTATTATTTTGAATTTCCGATTATTATCTTTCATCTCTATGATTCGTTTTGATTTTAGTATTTTCTGTTTAGCATGTGCTTATTTAGTTGGCGGCTTTTTATTTATGCGTTTGAAGCGTGGTGCTCGTGGCATTGATCAAATACCGAACTTGGAAATGTGGCGTAAATTAGGCCATTTTACTGCTGATGGATGTGATTTTTGTTACCGTTGTAAGACAAATGTACCCGGACCGGGATCTATTATTGATGAAATAGAACCAGATATACATGATGATGATGATATTCTTGCGCCATAAATTTTATAGCAACAAAAATAGAAGTTAATTACTGATGATAAACTTCAACTGACTTATAATGATATGCTATGATCTGTTGTATAATTTGTTTTTATCGTTTGTCTTTCATAAACTTCCTTTTACTGGTTTTTTTGCTTGTTATATTCTTCGTTCTTCAAACACGCACATAACTATTTCTGTTCTCGAGCGCGTATCATCAATGAACAGTAAAATACAGCAAACCAAAAATCTCATAGTTGCTTTCTTCATTGGTTTATTTTTCCTCATTTTCTTTTTCTTTTATAGTTTTTAGTGATGCAAACAGAAGCAACATTGCAAGCAATACGGTATCAACGTGGTGTATTATCAATTCTAGATCAATTAAAATTACCCGATGAAACAGTCTATATTTCTATTAATACAGCTGATGATGCATGGAAAGCTATACATACAATGTCAATTCGAGGTATAACTATTGGTACTCGATTTTTCTACAGTAGATTTTTTTCGGAATGGTTTCAAACCTAAATAATAAAAATGAGAAAATATTTTTAATAATAATTAGATCATGGCAAGATTATATAAATAAATGTGTTCTCTTTTTGTTCAGGTGCTCCAATTATTGCGGTATGTGGTGTATTAAGTGTTGCTGTTGAATTGCATAATTCGAAATCAAAATTTGATTCAATATCATCTGTTACACAGTTTGTTACCGATCAACTTAATTATTTAGTTACTGCTCGACCAACAGCAGTTAATATGACTGATGCTGCTAAAACAATAATTGACTTTTTAACACCATTACATATTAAACAAAACAATTTAACAATATACATAGATGAATTACTTGATTTTATGGAACAATTTCTTCAACGTGATCTCATTGACAATCGATTAATTGGCAAATATGGTGCTGAAACTATTGATCGAAATAATTCAAATAAAAAGAAATTAAACATTTTAACACATTGCAATACAGGCTCATTAGCAACGGTTGGCTTTGGTACTGCTCTAGGAGTTGTTCGACAACTAGCTGAAAATAATGCTCTTCAATTAGTTTATTTTACTGAAACTCGACCCTACAATCAAGGTTCAAGATTAACTGCTTATGAACTAGTGCATGATCGTATTCCACATACAATGATTTGTGATTCAATGGCTGGTCTTTTAATGCGTACACAATCAATACATGCTGTTGTTGTTGGTGCCGATCGTATAACGGCTAATGGTGATACTGCAAATAAGATTGGTACCTATCAATTAGCTATACTAGCTAAACATCATCAGATTCCATTTTATGTTGCTGCACCCACAACATCAATTGATTTGACGAAACGTTCAGGCGACGAAGTTATCATTGAACATCGTCCTTCAAGTGAAATGACAACTATTAAAGGGATAAGTCTTGCACCAGAAGGTAAATTTTTCTTTTCTTTTCATTGATAAACAGAAAATATCAGTTTACTTCTAATTTTTATAAGGTGTTCAAGTTTGGAATCCAGCATTTGATATAACACCTGCATCATTAATTACTGGTATAATAACAGAACATGGTGTATTTCAGCCTGATGAACTTGAAGAAAAATTATTAGGTTTACATCAATCGTTAACTAGTCCATTATAGTGTGTTCTATTATGAAAGAGAAACAGTGATTTGTTGTTGTATTGCATCTTGTATTTCGTCTTTACTATCTTTTATGTTGGTAAAATCAATATACAACTATAATGCGGTGATTTTAAACAGAGTAAAATTATAAAGATCTGAATCATTTTGTGAATTCATTGAAATTTTAGTTTATTAAAATATATGATATTTATTTAACAAAATTTGATGTTGTAATGCATAATGATTTTATTGAGAAAAATAATAAGTATAATCTAATGTTCAATGCATCAATCACTAGTGAATATATCATCCTGACACAAGAAGGAAAACTGAGCATGATTGATCGATTTTATATTTATCGTTTATGAAATGTTCTCAATGTATATTCAAACAGGATACGGTGTAATTACTTATTATGGACATATAGTATTATAATTAATCCTATTAGGATTCGCAGAAATCTTAATAATAAATCCGACTAATGTTTACAAGCATAGCTGTTGAACTCACTTTAGGAATATAAATTTTATCTGATTTTATCAAATTATAAAAACAAAATGAAACTCAATTGAAATCACATGAACATCCAATTTCAATTGTCTTCATCAACATAAAGATTAATGTCCAATAAGAGTAACAAACAAGAAAGAAATGTAATAGAATCAATATGAACTACATTTAGTCTATGAACTGTTTACAGAATTATTTTTAAATATAAATTATGAAATAAAATTTAACTTTTAAACACATGATTCGTAGCATGGTTTTATTTTACAAAAGGATAATAACAAACAAACAGATGGACATTTTATTTACATGATTTTTTTTTTTCCTAAGGTCGACTATTTCGATCACATTCAAGTTGACATTCACGAACAAGTACACGAGCTGAAGCAATTGCACGTCTTAAACGTTCAGCTGAATTTTTATTGCCTGCGTATGTTGGTTTAATGTCTTTACCCATTTCTTCAATAACATTAAGTAATTGAGCATATTTTGATGGATGCATCCCACGCTGTTGTTGTTGTTGTTGTTGTTGTTGAATAACAGATGGGACAGGAACGTATGAATGAGGTTGCTGTTTGATTTGTTGAGGATGAATTGAATTATGCGTAGGAACAGTCGCTGTTGTTGTTGTTGTTGGTGGGGGAGGTGGTAAAAGAGGAGAATTTCTACCAGCAGAAACTTGTAGCATAGTAGTGGGCGCAGCTGGGTTTAAAATAGGTCGTGATACAGGAGTTGGTGATGGTTGTTGTGGTTGCTTGCGAATCGATAAATCCATTTTATTCAACAAAAAAAAGTGATAACTATTTAGTTACACATCTAAAAATATAGAATCCATATATAATAATTATATCTACATATATATTAATGAGAATTCGCATTTTCGTTTTTACTAGTTGAATATAAAAGAACAATTTCAAGTAAAAGAAAATATTATGTGGAAGATACAGGACGAGTAGGTGGTAGACGAATAGGAACAGGTAATGAATGTTGTGATAAAATAATTGATGGATTATCTAATTCCAGTATTTGAAGTTGACAAAGTAAATTTAACAATAGTTCCATTTCTTCTCGAGCATAAAAGCTATCCATCTATATTAAACAGAAGTACGTATGTGGAAAAAACAAAAACATAACATTCTAAAGTTAATTATTAATCTTACTTCTTTATGAAAAAGAATATTAAATCCATCACTCCAACATGACATATCATAATCATTTTCACATAGTAATGTATATGTTGTATCATTTTGAAGAACGATTGTTACACTCATATTTGCATTACTCTATTGTGGAAAAACGAGAAAGATTCTTTTATAATTATACTACTCAATTCAGTAAAAGAAAAACAATTAAATACTTACATGACGAGGAATTTTAGGTAATCTTTCTTGATTATTCAAATTACCAGAACGTGACTGATCAATATAACATTGAACATCTTTGATATTTTCGAGGGGAACTAAATGAGATAACAAGTAGAATAATTCATAGATTGTAGTTAATAGAAGACTATTCTTATTAGAAAAGCAAAACGGTGTTTTTTCCTTTATTATATATTGATCATTAAGTCATTTTAATATAATTTCGTTTTGACTTATTTCCCTTACTAGTTTTAGATGTGATACTTTGAAGATAAAGTTTTCTCGAAAGTCAGAAAGTAGATGTCTCTTGTGAAGCATTAGCTCAATAGTGAAGTCCACTTACAACTAAAGCAGCCTTAGTCAAATCTAAATTAGTCTAAATAATTAAAGACAAGAAAAAACTTGAGTATCCTATCATTATTAGATAGTAATCGCAGAATAAAGACAGTCTATGTATTTTAATACTCATCATAGGAGAGGTTAAGATAATACAATTAATTGCTATAAATATTGTCAGTAGTGGTACGTAAGTCTAAAAAACAGTCAAAAATGATTTTAATAAACTAATTGCCTTTTTAATTCTACTACTTCAAGAGAATACGATATAAGCAGCTTTTCTCTACTCAATCCGCTCATTGAAGCAAAAATAGAACACTACAATATTTTATGGCCATTCGAGTAAAAATAAAGTTACTCTATATCAACAATAAGATATGTAATATATCTAAGGTTCAATGTGGTTGTGTGTCCTTCCAAAATTCACTTAGGTCTTCTAAGAGTTTTAAATAGTAAAATGCTGTATTTGCTCACATCAATGGGCATATTAGCGAGACTAGACGTAAATAATTAACATACTCGTTGTTCTAGTAAGACTTGTTGTCGAACCATCTCTTGTATTATTTTCTTTCATAACTGTTGTAGGTGATTCACTACATTGTACATGTTTTTCATTATCAAGTAATTGCCAATACATAGCACGATCTATTTTAAAATCGATTGAAAACTAATACTATGTATAATTAAAAAATAGAATAATTACTTTTTGTTTTCTTTGCACCTGAACGACTTTCAATAGTAAAAAATATTTGACCTTTTTTCATGGTTTTAAGTCGAGCTTGACGTGTTAGAGATTGAACATGTGATCTTAAACGTTCTTTTAATGTTCTAAACAGTCAAAAAAGAAACGGGGAAATATTATTCTCGGTTTGATATGTAATTCAATAACAACAATCATACTCAACAATAGGTAATCTCATAATTGATTCTTCTCTCTTTAATTCTTGTTCATCACGTCGTCTACATATATCTTTATAATTATTTGCATTTAATCTTTCAGAAAAATAATCAAATGTAAATCTTTGTAATGCAACTGATGTCAATGATGTATTCATTGTTGATTTCGTTGTTGTTGGTGATGCTATTGTTTGATTTTTTGAAGGTGAGTAAGAAGCTATTATGGTTTTATTTACTGATGGGTTCATGAGACAAATATCATCTAGCGATTGCGAAATCTGTTGATATACAACTGAACTAACCTAATATGTAAACAATTTGGAACGGTTTTTGGTTCTATATTAATAATTGAAATCATACCACTTCAAAGTCGACATCACAGGCGCGCATTTCTTTCCATGTTTTATTAAATAAAAGTAGACAACGAGCAAATGCTTGTTCGAAAAATGATGTAATTGTATAGAACAGTAAAAAGTAATCTTTATGTATTTGATGTCTATTTGCTAAAATATTCTTTTTATCATTTTAAATATTTAAGTCAAAGAAGTTTATTTACGTTCAATGCCAATATTAAAAAGTCTACAAAGTATTCGTGTTATTTCAATAGTTGATTTAACTAATGGACATTGTTGTTGAAATGTTTTACATGAATTTTCAAGTACAAACTAAAAATGAAATTATATAAAAACAAAATAAAAAAAAACATGATGGCCATTGAACATACTCGAATAAAATCATTTTTTTGATGAATACAAAAATAAAACAAACTTTGTAATGATAAAATACCAGGTGGAATTAATTCAAAATCTTTTATTGGTTCTCGAAGATCCTTAAGAAGATTTTTTCTAGCTTATGAAATTCTTTTTTTTTCTTTTTCTAATATTTTTACTTGAAATCCAAGTCGTTCATAATCACGTTGCAATGCTTCAACTCGACGAGGATTGAATGTTGATGTTGTCATTGATTCATTTATGTTTCCTGATGATAATCGAGTAGTTAAATCTTGACAACTTTGATCGGATAATAATAAATCTGTATCAAATGCACTTCGTCGTAATTCCGCAATCATATCGCGATATTTCTGTAGATTTTTTATTGAAATAAAAAAGATTTTTCAAAACAAATCTAACTCGATTCTAACCGTATCTAATCGATCTGGTGATGTATTCATTGAATTGGTGTATAATTCATTGAGATAAAATCTTTGTAAGAGACATAATTGTTGAATGAGAGAAGAACGCGTGAGATGCTAAAATAAAAAAACATTGTCTTAGTTGTAATATCAACGTCATCTTCTTTCTACTTGTAATAAACACCATCTCATCATACTTAAAGCGCTCGTTCACAGCAAGTACTATACTCATTGAACTTAAAATTCAAGAATTTTACAAAAATACTAACTCTTGATGATTGTATTGCTGTATCTGTAGATGTAAATGAATCATTATTTGAATTTTCATCCTTTAAAAAATATTAATTTACAGAAGAATCATAGAACAAAAATATAGATCCATACTCCAATGATTATCAATTGTACAAGTTCACGAAGGTTGGTTGTAACAGTTGTATGTGACATAGCTCTTACTAATGACTATAAACAAATATGATTGAAGATTTCCACAAAGAAAATCTAAAACGGTACTTACAGAACGAATGGTTTGATCACTTTTACTCATAATTATATTAATTAAAGCTAATGCATAATATTGTGTTTCAATATCATGTTGTCTAAAATAAACTATTACAATAGTATATGAAAGAACGAATGATAAATATCTACTTGGTACAATAATCTAGTAAATTGGATATTTGAAGTGTTTGAATAATTTTCAATGAATACTTGGATTCCATACTTATAATTGAATCAAGAATCATCATGGCTACTGATGAATGTCGACAAAAAAGTTTTGATGCGTTAATACCACATATTAACTAAATAATAAATTGATATGATTCATTTCAATTTCCTAGAGTTTCTCATTTACTTGATCAATAATTTTATCAATATTTTCAAGATGATCCCAACTAATAGTTCGTTGATTTATGATTACATTATGAAGTGAACGAAGTAAATTAGGTGTAAAATTTTCATAACTAAATAAGAATGAACAATCTATTGATATACAAATGAAGAAACAATAAACGAATTTACTTATTCAATTTTCCATCATCAGTAAATAGTTTTAATAAATATTGAAGACCATTTTGTTTAACAAATTCAAGTGCAAATGTTTCATCTTCACCAGCTAATTTTAATCGTTCGAGTATTGTGGAATCATACCGTTGATAATCGTTTGATGATAGATATTTTAATATATCTTGAACTTCATTTTCCTTTATTTTAAGTAGAAAAAACAAAAAATAATTTAAAAGAAAATAATTTAATTACATGTGAAAGTGACAGATAAAAAACTTGACCAGTAGGAATTTGAAAACGATTCTAAGATAAAAAATTTCTAATATGTAAACGTAGAACACATAAATTTCGTACTTGTTCAATAACAAATTTATGAGTATCATCGTATCGAAGTGCATAATGAATTGAATTCGATAGTGGAATTTTCCAACTATGAAAACAAGAAAAAACGGGAAAAATCAATTGATGAAAGTATGATGAATCAACGTACTCATCACATATTTTTGAAATATAATCATCTAATGGAATGTTCTTAACAGATCAAAAGATGAAAATAAAAGCAGATATATTTTTAAATGTTTAATAAACTACAAACTGGATCAAGTTCGATGAGTTTAGGATGACGAGGACTGTTTGAAGATGGTATTTCAATTGATACAGTATTTTTCCAATGTACACCAATCTTTATTTTATTGTTCGATGCTCGTGCCATTCTTTTGTTATTTTGTTCTTCGTGAATAATGGAGTGTTAGCAAAGTAGGAAGTATAATTCAATATGATTATGAAAGAATTTAATAAGATAAGAGTATAAACAGAACGAATTCTATGAACTATTGATTGATTTGTACTTTTTAAAATTTTTTTTTAATTATCCAATCATTGGACATTACCTGTAGTTGGCGTTAATAGCATGCAAGAGATGTATGATCTTCAAAATTGTCGAACAACGAATCGTTTTTATTTTTGTTTGTTTCTCGGATTTTTTTATGAATAATTTATTACATGAAACATTTCATTTTGATGTTGATACATAAGCAACATTAATTGATAACAGAGTTGTAATCTGGCATCGCAGTCGGCCTATATTTCCTATATTTATCAAAAAATTGAAGGTTCTTGTGAAAAGAGTCATATATTCTTCAAATAACCGTCTAATATATTGTTTTTATATTGTCAGTGGCATTTATAACATCACGTAGATGTGGGCGATAAAATATATGTGATGATGCTTACTTTTTCTTAGTTTATCACGATAATCCATAAATATTGCATTTATTGTCTTTCTATATATTTTGAAAAATAGTCTCATAAGATAGACATGTGAATCTACGTTTAGAAAATATAGACAAGGATTACATTCTTCATTTGTCACTATTCTTTCGTTATTGTTCTGGGTTTCACCTGCGATTGAAAAATAATTAAAAAAATATTCACTTGATTTAATTGATCACCTTTATATACTAATGCAGAAATATACTAAAAAGGTAACACTGCTAGTTGTCGGAGCGCTTTTCATTTGGAACCTTGCGCATCTTATAGACCTTAATGAGTTGTTTCTATGGTAAAACAAGTTCAAGTTTCTGACTTATTTCAAGCAAGATATCTAGTTTTAGCGACTTTTTTCTATAGCACCCTACTTTTGTAAGCTACTCTACCTAAGGCCTTTGTGTGGGCCAGGTTTTAGGTCAAAATTCAAAAATATAGTTTTGCTACAAAAGTATGGTGCTATAGGAAAAATCACTAAAAACTCTATATCTCGCCTGAGACGAGTCAGAAACTTGAACTTGTTTTACCATAGAAACAGCTCATTACGGTCTATAAGATGCGCAGAGTTCCGACCGAAAAGCACTTCGACACCTAGGAGCGTACCCTTGAAAGTTCAATCAAAACGGGTCGAGAAAAATAGATACTGAAGGTATTAATGCATCTAAATGGCTAAAACAAGGGAGAAAGGTATCAAAGTTTAAATGCATTTTATGTAAAACAGTTATAGCCTAGTATTGATAAAAACTATCGCTTGCTTTCTTTGAACTCTAAATAATTTTTTTAAATGATCTTTATTCGAAGGAACGTTATATTATTCATATGACGTCTATGCATAAAATAATTGAGAACAGGTTGAGCACAAATTTATTTTTACTATTCCTGTAGATACTCTTTCAATAAACTTACACGATACAAACGAAAGGTTTAAGTTATTATAAACGAACCGATACATAATCAATATCACGTCACAGATATTTGGCAAATTTTCTCTTTATATCAGCACTAAAACAAACCCATAAACACTTTATTTAAGAGAAAAGAGTCTTTTCGATCTCTTAGCGTATGGCTGCCTCCATTTCTCTCCACTTAGAATCGTTACAGAATGCACTACGAGCAGTATTAACCGCTTTGTCGACATCAGCCTACAAGAAAAAACAATGTTTCTTACACTTTCTGTCTAACTTACGTTAGACATATGCTTACTTTTGTTGATTCTTCAACTTGGCAAATTTCCTCGCCAGTTCTTGAATCACAGACTGAGACCTGAGAACGGTAAAAAAACAGATCTTAGTAATTTAACTGAACCGACAAGATCATGAAAAACTAACTGCTTACCAGTGTTGTTTATAAATATAAGCAATTTTAAGTCTTCAATTCACTATTCAATAGATTGTGTTCATTATAATTAGTTCAAAAACGGAAGTAAATAATGTTTATATTTAATTACAAAGGGACGTAATTCGGGTGACTTACGTTTCGTCTCACCTCTTCCAAACACCGGTAATTGTTACCGGGTGTTCGGAAAGGAATTTTATTCGTAAAAATTTATGACGAGAGTTCGTAAACACCTATGTACCGGAGATCTTCATACACAGCAGAAAGATCGTAATGTGTTTACCGGATGTTCGGAATAGAGTATTTTTGCTATATTTAATGTAACAACTGGAGATCGTAATAAACACCGTGGGTAGTTCGGAAGGAAATTCTAAGGGTACTTAAACGTGGAGCCCGTAAAAGAATTTATAAGGATATTGTAATTGATATAAAGCCTTTCTGCTCTTATAGACAATAATAGGCTGCATTTTTGATTACATCCATGATTATATGAGTAGACGATTATTCTTTCTTTACCTATACTCCTTGTGATATAGTCTCGGGAGCTGTCTCTGAGGGTATAAGTTGATTAAAAATCAACGGTTGTCGAAAGCAACAACTGAGCAAGCTGCTCCTAAATCTTGCTTACGTTTAACTCCAATATTGAATCGTCTTAGTGTTAGACCCAACGATCATACTACTGCTGCTTCGTCTTCATCTTGCACATCATCATCATCTCAATCTGATCTCATTGCTTCAATATCGAAACATAAACAAATAACCAGGCTCAAAAAGCGTGTACATTCATCGAATAATAAAAAGAATGATGTTGTACATTAACACTAGAGTCATGAATATATATGTAACTTATTTATTTTCTTTCAATAAAGCTAGTATCTTGCAACAGAAAGTATTGAAGGAATAAGGAGAATAATAACTAATACTAGAGTTATTATAGTAAACAGCAGCACAATCGTAGTTGCTTCAATCCGCCGAAACGTTGACTATACGTGATTTTTGGTTGCGACTATAGCGTATCACTTCATATTTTCTTACAGGGAAACAAAACCTGAACATACTTGCGAAAATCGTGTCGTCTTTTTTTTATTACGGCTTCCATAAAGGGATGAAACGGTGACGA
Organism: Rotaria magnacalcarata; assembly: GCA_900239745.1. Lineage (NCBI taxonomy): Eukaryota > Metazoa > Rotifera > Eurotatoria > Philodinida > Philodinidae > Rotaria > Rotaria magnacalcarata. The sequence continues at coordinate 18,481 of OENM01000712.1, forward strand.
TGGTTCGGTCTTATCAGTAACTGGTCCAGCGGTAACCGATCCTTAGTGGTAACCGGTCTATCGGTAACCGGTGCATCTGAATGTGTGACGGATTGTGTTGTTGACACAAAGCACAGATCTAGTGATATTATTGTAAATGAAAATTAATTCTTATAGTTATGTAATACGATATAACTGATATTTTCAGTGTTTAAATTCATCGATGACTAGTACTCTTTCCGATGCTAGCTTTATTTCATTACCTCATCTGTTACTCTGCTTCCAATTCAATTTTCCTCTGACTCTTAAAAAAGGGTACTTTTTTTGCACAATATGTGTTTGAAAATTGTTCAAGTTTAAGAATAACACAAACACTATTAAAGCATGAATATGTGTGCGCTTTGTAAAATATCTTTTCATTTCGATAAACACATATAGTACTATTTCCAGTTTGGTTGCTCAAATTATATACATTTTTCAGCAACATTAAACTTCAATTCCCATGTATAAATTATCTAGACAAAATTAAACAAAAAAATTTAAAACTAAAAGCTAGCGATCTTTTAAATATATATTCTGATTTATTTGGAGTCTTATGAAAACTACAACATGGAATAAGAGAATTAGAGTACCAGCAGTCTTGTATAGTATTAACCTTTAATGGTTTTGTAACAGCTTAAATTCTTTATCAACATTGAAATTCAGAATGGTCGTGCAACACGATCATCCTTAGCATAAAAGTGCAAGTCCACTGATGGTACGTACTAATTCAACTATGAGTGCATATATGCGTATATAACATCTGTAAATGAGTACTCAATGCAATTAAATCACTTGTATATCAGCTCCACTATCAGCAATTATTAAGAAGATATCTAAAAAAGAGAAATGGCCAGCGTCGTTAATATATCCTCAACTTAAAATTTTGCCTTTAATTAATTACATTCGTGGTAGCTAAAGTGCTGTTGAAACCATGGGAGACCAAAACTAATTGTCGCCATTAACTACTAGTTCCAAGCAGAGCTAGTTTAGCACCACCGGTTATCGAAATTGACCGATTACCGGTGAACGGTGAACCGGTGATACACCGTCATCGTTGCACTACTACTTCCATGTCTTTGTCATTACGAACATCCGGACATTCTGATTACGATCTCCAGTCAAATTTTGATGTTGGTAAAGAGAAAAATTTACATGGAGTTCGGAATCAATTCTGACTATAGCTTTTCATAAAAGATATTGTCAGAATTGATTGCGAATTCCTGCACAGGGTTCATTTCGAACATCCTGTATTTTTGTTGTAATTCATTTACGAACTCCGTTCCGAACACCATGTCTTTTTTTCATGCCAGGAGATCGTAAACAAACTATTTTACCGGCGTTCGTAAAAAAGAGATGAGACGAAGTGTCATTTTCCCCGTAATTCTTCTTCAAACAAAATAAATTTAACGATATGTACTGCAAATCCTTGCTTTATGCTTTATTAGTGAAGCACCGAGATGGGCACCAGAACAAAAGCGACATTCTTCTGCTTTTGTGAAGGATCGAAAGTATGATATTTTGTAATTAGACCACCGCTAAACCCCTGCAATGTTGATGCCGTATGAGTATTAATTTGATCATCCCACATAGTTAATAATGTTGCGACTCCAATCAATACAATGCGTTGAAAACTCAAGTTTTCGACCGTTTTAGTGCCATAACTAGCCGTTTAACACACGGCAAAATGCGACTGTAATACAGTACATGCCAAAACGTCAACTTAGGGCTATTTACGACCTGTCACTGTATAAAACCATAGTATGCGTTAACTTATTCGGCTGTCTACGATTGTTTCTGCTCGTCGTAGTGCTCGACCTGGATAAATAAGCCGTAAATAATCTTCTTCTTCATTGTACTGCATTAAATACATATAAAGGTGAAATTTTTTTCGGATTACAAAATCCCGTATAACCCATCACAATAAGCATGAACGGTGTGTAATTGACGGCCATGGAAACAAGATTGGAGTTCGATTAAATAGTAGTATTATGGACACTTTTTGTTTTAATTAATATAACAATATCCAATTTCGACCACTACTCTGTCTCTGAGAGTGTTCGAAGTCGAGACTTATTCACATTAGTATATGCGTGTAACGTTTCAAAATTAGGTAAAAATAGTTGAATTAATATAATGAGATGCTAGCCACCCTGTTTACAATAGCTTAATATTAGAGCAACATTTGTTGGTTCATAACTATTATGAGTCTATGTAATTTTGCCAATTGCGAACTTCGCCAATTTTAATCATTGAATGTGCGAATTAAGCTCAGTTTTCTGAAATAATTTTTATTTTAAAGAAAGAAAAAACTATAGTAGTTGTATGAAAAAAGGTTGAATAAGTTCGTGTTTTTATAATTAATGATCTTGTTCAATCGTCCCGATCAAGGGAAAAGGCAGATTTTTTGGAATTTTGAAAATCCAAAAATCTCAAAATTGAAAAGCGTTTCCCCTTGTGAAAGACGTAGTTTCAACCTGAAATTCTTCCCATATATAGGTTTCATGGTTCATAGAAGATCCTAAAAGTTTCAACTCGAACAAATGTTTCCTTCTTAAAATAGTGAATTTTCAAAAAAAAAGGAGTCTTTGACCGTGTCGTGAAATGAGCGTTTCTTGCGCATTCATTATCTTGAGAAGGAAACATCCGTTTGCGCTGAAAATTTTAGAATATTCTAAGGATCATGAGGCTTAAACATGGGAAATAATTTCAGATGGAAATTCCATCATTCACGTTTTGGATTTTTGGATTTTCAAAATCCCAAATCCACCTTTTCCGCTTTGGTCTCGATCTTCATCTTCGACTAACGAGGGAGGGTCACCAAGTGTTCAGTCACTTTTGCGTTGAAACTACTTGCATTGCATAGCTCCCGATGAGTTATGCATGCGTTGGAAATATCTTGGGCGGATAGCTGACTGTTACCACAATAAACCATTTCAAAGGTATGGGCTTGATTGAATGCCTGGGGCCCTCCTCAGGGACATTAAAAGTCGATTTTCGAATTTTGATTTGAAGCTTTTCATACAATGACGACCTCAGAATAACAACGTTTTGTGAACGTTGCAGACCTTTCTACTATTTCTATCGCTAGATACAGGTATTATGAAATTTTCTTTGTACATCTTTCAAATAAAGTAGTAGATTTAATGAAACAAACAAATTCAATGACCAAAAACGTTCACAAAACACTATTCTTGTTGAGGTATATTGCTATATAAAATTTCAAGTCAAAATTCGAAAATCAATTTTCAAATGTCCCTGAGGTAGGGAGATACGACTAATCTTAAAGAAATACCATAAAAATGGTCTATTGTCATAACCAAGGGGGAAAAACGGATTTCTTGTGCCAGAAATCACTAGAAATCATTTCATATTACAAAAATTCTCCAAATATACAGTGAAAAAGAACATATTGATTTCTAGTGATTTCTGGCGACCCAGGTCGACTGATCCGATAGGAACCTGGAAATATCCTACAATCCGATACAATTCTATTGGATTCCGGGTCGAGGAATCGATGTCGGATCCTCAGTGTGAGAATCCTATTAACTTCCGATGATATCCAACGGTTTTTCGTTGGAATTCATAGGAATNCGACACTGAGGATCCGACATCGATTCCTCAACCCGGAATCCAACGATAATTCTATAAGATCTGACAGGATTCGATAAAATTCTATTGGATTCCAGTCGGATCGGATGGGTTCCGATAGGTGCCTACTGTCGGATTGCTCGACCTGGGGAGTTTTCTGATTTCCTAATTTTCTATGAGGATCCCCAAATTTGGTGATTATCCTTAAATTCCATCGATTTCTCATCGATTTTATTCATTGATAAACATTTTCAACGACTTTCGACAATGCGACTTTTACATATAGAACTGATTTCCTGTGATGGACATCACTAGAAATCATCAGAAATCACCAGAAATCACTAGAGATTAGGAGAAATCAAAGAAATCAAGAAATCAGTTTCTTTCCCCTTGGTCGTAACAGTACCCAGGTCGAATAAGCACGGTCGTATATACTCGTTTTTGATCGTATACAACTGTATTTCACCGTATCACGACACGGAGAGTCATAGTCGTAATACGGAGCCAGGCAATACGGTAAAATACGATCGTATACGGCCGTATTCATCCGTATACGGACTCGGTAACGCTCGAGCTGGGTACGCTATCCGCCCAAAATATTTCCAGAGTATTCGCAACTCCTTGGGAGCTACGTAATGCAAGTAGTTTCAACGCAAAAGCGATTGAACACTTGGTGAACCACCCTCCTAAATATGCATTTGCAGTTGCTTCTAAACTAATTTAGTTTATGTAGTAAAAATATTATACTTGAGTTACAATTCAACTCCTTTATATTGGCGAATTACTAGTGTGACATTCACCCATAAATAAATCATTTTAGCATTACTAGGTTCTCCAATTGGCAAATCACTAGTGAATGTGCGCCAGTTGGCGAAATGATGAATTGGCGATAATATATTACCACAATATTATCAATATAAATGCGAGCTGAGCTAAAGTATATTCATTATATGAATTCCCAATCGATTTAATAATTTGATTTATCAGTTGAAGCGATATACGCTAAATTTGACGGGTGTAGATGTGGATGCGGGTGTGACAAAACATGATATCATCACTCTCACATCCCCACTCGCCCACCCTGTTCATTCCATTATTAAAATACAACATTTCAATCAAAGCTTAATATACCTGATTGTTAGGATTTCACAACATAACATTAAAGAGAAAGAGAGATATAGAGCATGTCGGTGTGCGACATTACCCTAACACTGATGTAGCGCATTCATAGTTTATTTAAAAATTTAAGATTACAATACGAAAAATCATCCTAGACGTATCGAATGAACAGGGGAACAAAAAAAATGTAGAAAAAAATTGTAAATCCATAGTAGCTACGATAGATCTTCGACGTCATAATCTTGAATTGTCAATTTTTATTTTCAGATTAGGACAACACAATAACCTGAATGTTCAAAACGATCAAAACATATTTTCTTATCTCCCATACTAACAAGGCTCTCGATTGTTTTTGGGTGTGATGGGAGTTACAATTTTTTGGCAGACAGTGTTGAGAAATTTTCCCAGACAGTCATTTCTATAGAAGTTCTTTATGTTTAATTTACAGTAATTTGAAACAGATTATCTATTTCAAATATCTAAGAACGAGCATCTCGTGTACTTTTCAGCCTTGGAGAAATTTTTGAAAATTTTCTAAAACTTATATCGTATAATGTGATCGAGCATTAATCATTTTTTTTTGATAACACGCATGAGATGAGAATCAATTTATTTGTTACTTATATACACGATCAAAATCGAAAAAAAATATACATACAAAAGCGCAATTTTTAAACAACGTCACCATCGAGTCTCGCTTCGTTATTGTATTCAGTTAAAACGCTTAGCCCTTTGAGGATTACTGATAAAATCTTCGATGATAATGAACACTATGTATTTTTATGTTACGAATGTCAACGTATATTTCTGAACATTCGATCAGCATAATTTTTGTTAAGTTCGACCAGTATACTGGAAAGTATATTATAAAAAAATCTATACGCAAAATGTCGAATTTATTGTTCAAATATTTTAAACTTCACAAACGAAATCTCGAAAAAGCCTCCGTCATTCTATTACCGCTTAGCGAGATTTTCGCCAACAATTATATCAATCAAGAATCTTTTTTAATAGTCATTTATCAATCATTGATTGTGTATGCAATGTTGTGAAACGTATGCATTAGTATCAGTCTTCCTACACTCTTTCACATAAACATGAACATATACTCCACCGATACCAAAGACAACTCACAGACACATTTTTCATTCATACTTTTAACCATAATCCATGTAGACACCCTACTAGACGCACTGAATCGAAGATATTCTTTACACTATCTGGCTAATCTGACAGATTCCGCAGACAACTCACAGAATAAGCACAGTAACAGCGAAATATGCACTATCTGTGAGATTCTCAGAAACGTTGGTTCTGCAGAAATTTTCGCAGACATACGACGAAAACATTTGGCAGACACGCTGGAAAAATGGTGGGGGCTAGCCCCCACCATCCCCCCGCCCACATCGTGCGGCTTGCATACTAGTATGATTATGCTTCCAATTTTTTGTAAAAAATGTATATATCTAGAAACAATCGGTACAATATGCAGATAAATATAAGAATTTTTTTTTCAAAGTAAACACATTAAAATAAACTTTTTGATATGCGTTTTATTTTTTTAAATGAATATGCTCGAAATAAATACTACAGTGTACTTTTGAAAGAATTTTCATAAGTCTTAGTTTTTAATTTTGCTAATATAGTATTGCTGAAGTAATCATAATTGGCTCTTTTCACAATACAGAAACTAGAAAATGAATCAAATATCAAATCGAACAATTATATTATGGTGATGAAAATATGCTGATTTAAAAAGTTCGCATTTTATTATGTAAAAAAGATTCGAAAATTTTCAGTAAATCATATTTGACATTATATTGATATAATAGCATAGATATTAGTGAAGAGATGTTATGAAATTGATCGGATTTATCTTTAATTCTATAATTTTAACTATCAATCCAATACACACTTAAATATAAATTAGATTAAATCTGAATTTGAATTATCATTTACTTTTATATTACTATCATAAATAGTTTACATTTTATTTTTCTGTCATTTGATTATGATAAAATTTTCTTCTATTGATATATCATTTGCAATCGAAAGAAAACAGTTAAAAATGGAAAATTGGCAGAATTACATGGATTAGATGTAACAATCCATTTAATTATTTAGAAAAAGAAAAAGCAATGCGACAGAAACGAAGAATAAAAAGGAACTAAACATTGTGATTAAATCACTGTCCCTATATTAGTTCTTCGGCTATGGATGGTATACGACTCATTACTACATTTGTTCCCTCACCACGTGAACGTTGACATAATTCTTCCAGTAATGAAATAACATGATTTGTTTTCTTTTCAAGTTCATTTATTTTAGTTTCTAATCGATGTACTCGTCCATTTAATGTAAGTTGTTCACGATCTTTATCGGAAAAATTATTTGGATATGATTTTGGCGTACCTAATGTTTGATCTAAACGTCGTTGTAAATCAGTAATTGCATACATAACTTTAATATTTCCTCGTGCATTCTCATCCATAATATCTTTAAAATCGTATGGTTTATGTGCTTCCTGGAAATTTCTTCTAGCTACATGATACTTAATTACACGTATCATTTGTATAGCAGTGCGTTGTTTCGTATCAAGATCTTTGCCATTTTCAACTTTGCGCCATGAAGTTTTATCTACTGATATACCATTTGAAGAAAAATTTGGCGATGGATTTTGTTCATTACGTAGACGCGATGTACTATTTTCACTATTCGAGGTATTCACAGCAAATACTGAACCAGTATGACGACCGAATTTATTCGTTCGTTTAGTTTCAATACGATAAATACGCCATGTTGCTTTGTGATTCAAATCACGAGAAGCGATCACACGCCACCAACATTGAATAAGAGTAGCAGCAGCAGGAACCAATCGATTATAGTGTTTTTCACGTTTTTTCTGTTCAACTTTCAGTGCAAAACCTGAACCAATAATACCAGATGGTAGCGTCCAAAATGCTACACCACAAATACATAAACATGACGTTATCATTTTGCCCATATGAGTGCGAGGATATTTATCACCATATCCGATGGTCGTCTATATGTAAGATTAGTTCATAATAATAAAAAGAAGAAGATTATTATGTTTTATTTAAAATTCACCTTACCATTGTTACAATTGCCCACCAAAGTGTATCAGCAAAACTATGAAACATATCTTCACTGGCTGGCTTACTTTCATCTTTTTCAACTAGCCATATCAAATAAGCAATACTAACTAGGAAAATAAAACAAAAATAAAATGTAGCACCCAATTCATAACGATGATCATAAATAACAGCGCCAAGCAAACGCCAGGATGTAAGACGTCGATCAACATGAAGAAACCGAAGTATTTGTAATATTCTAACATATCGTATAATTTGTACATTAAATTCTGTATGATTAAGACTCATGCATAATAATATAGCATAACCAAGAATAACACATAAATCAACAATACACATGGATTTACGCATAAATAAAAACCGACCATGATAACCTTGATATTTCATTCGACAACCAGATGACCAAATACGAACAATATGCTCAATAAGAAATAAAAGAAAAAGTATTGATTCCACCCAAAATAATAATGAATCTGATTGTTCAACATAAACTGTTAATATTGAACTGTAAACAAGACAACCAATAATAACACTAAATACAGTAAAATGATATAAAAAACAAAATATACCACTTGGTCGTTCAAGAAAATTATAAATATGTGTTTGAAGTCGAATATTAAAGTGTGTGCATAACATGAAACGACTTAGTGGTGAATTATCATCACAATCTTCATTATAAATAGTTGTTTGTGTTGACAATCGATTTAATTTTCGAGGAGCTACTGACGATAGAGATGCAAAATTTTCATTAATTGGTAAAGGTATAAATCGATGTAATGAACTATTCTTCATAATTGATTTATTATATCATATTACTGTAGAATAAAATTTAAAAAAAAACAATATTTTAGATATCTGCAACAATGAATCTCTAATATATCATCTAACTAATTTCAACGATTTCCAAGGAAAAATAAAACAAATAGTTTAACCTTAAAATTTTTTCTCGTTTTGAACTACTGATGAACAGCTCATTATTTTCTATTATTTACACCTGTGTAAAATGATGATTTGTTATATCGTATAATTTTCCAAGAAAGTCACCATTGCATCCCTGTAAAATATGTGTCTCACGCCATTCGACGCATTTACTGTTGAATGATGAATAGATTTTTTTTGTTCGTTTATTTTGTATAAGACTCTGGTTGACAATAGCCTTTTTTGTCATTACTAGAGGAAACTGATCTGCATTTTCATTTTTTCCCCATTGGCAATTTTTTTCAAGAGCAAGAACAAGCAACACCTATGAAATTTATTTTTTCATCATGATTTCAATTCTTTGATAAGCTATAAACACACACGAGGAACGTGTGTCAAATAAACTTGTAAACAAAAGACTGCCAATGAATTCGCATTATTTCATCTGAATTGAAAACATATCTACGTATGTAGAGCATGTGCTTTACACTTGAAATAGAGAAATACAATTGTTAATGCTACCATAGAATGCAAAAGAAAATTTTTTTAATTTCTTATTTTAGCATGACATTTTATTTATCATGTTGAGTCAATTTTTTGTAAATAACCTGTTTTTTTCTGCATATTTTATTTATACGCTAATGTAGCTTTATAATTTTAAACTTCTTATCGTTTTTGTTTGTTTTACTGAATGTTAAACTATTAATACATACTGTATGAAAATAATGCCCTCGATATCTCTTTGTTGTAACAAAAACAATAGACTGTACAGTAAAAAAACAAAACAGAACAAAGTAGAAAAAAACAAGAATTATCATAAAAAGTAAAATCGAACAGCATGAAACAGTTGAATATGAACCATATATATTTTCTATAATGAAAAGAAAAATTATGAAGATTTCATTAAAAAAAAACAAAAAAAGCTTATATTAATTTAACTTACATTTATGTACTTGCGAAAGTATTCGTTGCCGAGCATTAGCAAATGCTAAAATATCATCATCAGTTTTTTTATCACCCGTTAATGGAAAATTTAATCTAATGAAGACAAAATAGTTTTAGAAATTTTTATTAAAAATTCTATCTACTGTTGAGATATTTTAGGAGCATTGTGTGATACAGATGACATATCTGATTGAACCTATAAAATTTCAATTTTATTTCGACTAGAGTTTTAGAAGAAAAAAGAAATTCTTACTGATGATGTTGTTTGCCTTGATAGATTACCATTAGGTTTTGATGGTTTCATGTCTAATAATTGACGTTGTTCTTCCTGTGATAAAATTAGAAATATAGATTTTTCAAGAAATGATCTATTTCATACTGCTTGTTCAGATTGTTGTTCCCACCAATCATCGAAATCTTTTAACATTTGTAATCGATCTTTTTCAATAATATGTTGAATATGTTCAATTTCTTGTTTCATATTTTTTAAACGATTAAAACATTCACGATATCTTCAAACAATAATCTTTATTGAAACGAAAAGAAATTTTCTAATAAAATTTTCTTTACTTTATTTGTTCTTGTTCCATGGTTGTACGTAATTCGTTTAATCCTCGATGTTTTTCTATTTCATCTTGTGTTAACTGTGCAGCAAGACGTAAATGCATTTGTTCATATTGTCCTTTCATATGATCTACAATATTGAAATACTTGGCAGTGTGTTAAACAGAAAATAGATTTTTTACTAATTCGATTTCGACATTGATTTACTTCTTCGCCGAGTGTTTTTGCTTCTGTATATCGTTGTTTTAATATACGTTTATGTTCTTCAAGTTTTTTATTCAGTTGATTATCACGTCGAAAATGATCAAATGCTTCTTGACGACCAGCTGACATATTCTTCACTAAAAATTAAGAATCAACAAGATGATGAGAATGAATGATTTTAAATAAAAACATATATATTTATATTGATTCTCCGGAAAGAAATATTTTACTAAAATATTGAATGAAAAATTTTAAAAAGATATAATTATTGAAATGTTTAAGAAAGATGTATGAACCGATAAATTTACAATCATAAAGAAGCTATTTGAGACTATCGAATAAGCTAGATGAAAATCATAAAGACGAGACTAGTAGTAGTTGCAGTATCATGCAAACTCAAATAAGCTATAAATGCTTTGAAAACAATTTTTTCAGTATTTTTGGTAAAAGTTGTCATCGGTATCGATTTCAAAATTACAATCAAAGTAAAGTAACCTCGCATTTAAAAGGTAAAAGTATGAATTCCTAGCAGAATAATTTAAACTCTTTTGGGTCTACAAAATGCAACGATACCAGTCTAATTCGTAAAAATAATAAGAATTTATAAAAAAAATAACTGATTGACTCTTCTACAAATGTACTTTGTTCTAAAGAAAATAGTTTATTATCTTTTTCATTTTTTTCATTCAAGTAAATTCTTTTTATTGTCTTAATTAACTGTATTTTTCCTTGAACTTACATTGGTTTCCAGCACGATCAGTCGATGAAAAAGAATTTTCAGTGGGCGATGCCGTACTAAAATTTGACAATCATCGTTTTTATAAGTTAACGTTAAAAAATATTGATTACTTTTCACTAAATGATCTATATTCTGTTTTCTTTTCTTTTTTTAACATATTTACCAGTATACTAATTTCATTATCACGTAATTTAATAATTTCTTTTAATTCTTTAACTTCTTTACTATCATATGGCGATATATCATGTGTTATATAAATGGGTTGATTATTGTTTGTTGATTGTGTTGATGCTGTTTTTTCTTGTTGTTGCAATTCAAGATATAATTTCTATTTAGAGAAAATACAATTATTTTAGTTTAGGTCAAAAAAAATATATATATATATATATATATATAAATTCTTGTCTACTTTAAATGCTCGATAGCATTGCTCAATTTTACGCATATCAGCACCAACATTTAATGTGGCTTCATTATCAGTATCAGCTAAATAAACTTTAACTTGTTCGACTAATCTAAAAAAAGAATTTTTTAAAGTTTTTTGTCTATTTTTTTTAAATGTTACTTTGCCATCATTTCAGGTGTTAATGATTCATTAAATTTTTCACTACCATTTTGCATGGAAATTTGATTACGTAATTGTAAATTTTCAGCTCGTAGTTGGTTGATTAATAAGCGTGGATCTAATTCTTCATTAAGTATAGCATCGTTTTTAATTAATGCCACACGTTGAGAAAATCGACAAGTTGATATTGTTTCCTTAAAAAGAAATTTTCAATAAAAAACAGTAAAAAAAAACCTTTTTTTCCTACTTCAATATTTCGTTTATCAACTGAACATGTTGCAATCATTGTTGTCATACAATTTCCGCCAAGACTATCTCGCAGTACGGATGTCATCATAGAATTCCGGTACGGTATATGTGAACGATTTTTTTCTGATAAAGCAACGATAACTTGTTCAAGATAATGTAACGATAAATTAATATATTTTGCTTCAGTTAACAATAAACCATTTACATTTGATTTAGATACACGTTCCGAGCTGACAAAATAAAAACAAGTTTTTATTCTTTTTAATTTAAATTAACTAAATAAGAGAACAATTACAAACCCAGCTAAATCGACAAGATGTAATTTTGCTTTACGTACTGTTACTGAACCAATTTCTTTACTGGTTATATGAATTGTAAATATACAATGTGAACGTGTCGATGCTTGATTCATTGGTGTCTAAACAGAAAAATACCTGTATTAATTTTCAAAATTTTAATTAATATTTTACTTCAGCAATCATTCGATTTGTATCACCAAGAAATAATAAATTGAGTGCTTCTTCTTCATTTTGTGCAGCATGTATTGATAGGTTTTTTAAATGCATATTTTGATCTTCATCTTCCAATAGAAGCACTTTTCTACAAAGAAACTATTTTTAAATTAAATTATTTGAAACAAATATTTACGGTAGATCTTCAAGTTTAGCTGCTTCATGTTTAGGATCGAGAAGGTCATAACCATTTTCATTATAAATTTCCAAATAAGATACATGAACAGTAAAACTTTGATCAGAATTCTTAAGTATGAAAATGTTTTTCATGAAAACAAAAAAGCAATTTATTTTATTTACTTGTCCAAATTGTTGAAAGATATGTGAAAGTGAACGTGGGATAATACCACGATCAGCATAACGTTCCGGTCCACCAGTTATCGTAAATGTTTTACCTGATCCTGTCTAGAATTTTTGAAAATAAGGACAATATAAATCTTAAATTGAGCAAAAGTCTTACTTGTCCATAAGCAAATATTGTTCCATTGTATCCAGCAATAACACTAAATCACAAAATAAAGAGAAAAAACCTATACTTTTGTTTTTGAAATATTAATAATCAAAAGTGTAACTCAACATGCAAGAGTAGAGAATAATCGAATCCCGAAACAAAACCGGATGCTACATAAGCAACATTTCAAAAAGTCGCGTCAAGCTTCTGTTAATAATCTTACTTATCAATAACTGGTCGAGCAACCATTGAAAAAACATCTTCTTGTTTTGCACTTTGATCAAATATCTGACGAAAGCTATTGAACAAAATAAATAATTATAATAGGCACAAATTATTTGCATGCTAATTTTATTTAACAAACCGAAAACGAAAATCTTCTCGTTTATTATTTATATAACCGTCTGTTGCATCTTTTGGTATAACAATCGATAGATTAGCTCCATCATCGACTGGATTTACTTCATAAACCTGTAAAACAACAAGCATGTTATCATGTTTGAAATATGAATAAAATTTTCAATACCGATGTTTTGGATTTTGTTGGTTTTATCCGACAAAATATTTGAATTGTTTGCTTTACCATTTTTGCTCAAAATATTCAATCCTTAGAGTTTCAATGATTGATCAAAGACGTTCTCTTTCTTTTTCTGCAAAATACTATGACAACCGCCTCCTTGAAATCGATTATAGTGATGTCGCTCGTAGACGTAGAATAAAAGTGTTCTTCTTTTTTTTTGAACCTTATTTATTTTGTTGGTTTATGTTATTCGGATGAAACAACAAAGCTACATGCATCGCGACAAAAATTGATGTATGTAGAAAACAGAAAACAACAGAAAAACACTGAAAAAATTCTTTTTTTCAATCAGTTTTTTATTTAATCGTCGTCATCGAATTTGATCTTTTTACTAGTTGTTTCACCAGAATTAAAACCATTTTCATGAGAAGTACCAAAGCTACGTTTTGGACCACCCCCACGAGCTCCACCCCGTCCGCCACCACGGCCACCACCACCACCAAATGATGGTCGACCACCGGCCTTTTTGGGTTCTGAACATTCATATGATTTGTGACCGTCTTTACCACAATTAAAACAACCACCGCCACCGCCGCCGCCACCACCTAAAAACAAAGCATTGCATTTTTTTCTAAATACACCATTGAATTAACATACCGGATTTATTGCCACCATTTCGTTGTGAACCACTAGAGTCAGGACATTCCCAAGATTTGTGACCTTCTTTTTGACCTAAGATAATTTGCAGAATCATTTTACACATAAATCTAATATAGAAATCAAGATCACTTACAATTGAAACATGCGTCTATAAAATTAGAATAAGAAATAACGATAAAAAATAATTGAGAAAACAAATCTTTGAACTATTCTTACTTGATCGTCCAGCATTTCGATTACCACCAGCGCCACCACGTGATGGTTTATTACCACCACGTGAATAACTGCTATCATTCATTGATGCTTCATCAAGTTCAGGCAATTCTGTGATAGGGCCCATTTGAATTCTAGCACTATCTTTCCAATAGCTTTGCAATTGTTCATCAAGTTCACTTGGTAAATCGAATACAGCACTCTAATTAAAATAATTACATTTTATTTCGTCGAATGAAACAGTCTTCGACTCTGATACGTACTAGGAAATCTTTTGTAAATGCAACTTGGGAAATAGTGCCTTTGGCATCAAAATCATCACCAAAACATTTACGTAACATTGTGAATACGAATCCAACACTTTTTATTTCTTCACTTGATGTTAATTGATACGTTGTAAAATTCTATAAAAGGCAATAAAAAGAAATGAAATTTGATTCGAACAAAGTTTTGATTTACTTCTAGTTTTGATAAAAGTGATTTAGCGACTCCATTGGTTTTATCGGCTCCATTAGCTGATGAACCATTCATAGGTTCGGCACTATCCTAAATGAAGAAGAAGAACAAATGATTGAGTAAAATATTTGTTTTGGCATAAAAAAATCTCACTTCATCATCATCATCATCAGCTGATTGTTCTTTTGCATTTTTTTCAGCCATATTAATCGTAACAGCGTCGTTTGTCAAATATTTTTTAGTTATTTTACGAACTGTATCAGATATTGATTCAGAAGAAATAATTAATTGTGCTTTTGTCTCTTGACCTATGTGACGTATGAGAAAAAAGAATTATTAACGCGTAAAACTTTCCTTGATAGTTACCTGATGTAAAAACACTTTTAAGAATTGCTTTAATATGATCAATCACAGGTGAATCAAGCATAGATGCGATTTCATTGATAACAACGTGTTTTAATTGTGATAAATCAACTTTTTCATTGTTAATAAATTCTTGTAATCGATCTGGTGTTGCGACAAGAACATCACAACCATTTGTAATAGCTGTTTCTTGGTCATCAGATTTCTTCTTGGTAGTAAAGATTGTTGCAATAGATAAATCATTCACAATTGATTGAAAATCATCTGAGACTTTTTTAGCTATAAAAAAATGTACTTTTATATTTTGTTTTTGTACGTCGAAATTTATTTCAGACATATCAAAAGTAGTGTCAAAAAATGTTTTCATTTCTTATCAAAAAAAGATTTCTCGTTATATTATCAGAAAAGAAATACTGTGTTCAACATCTCTATAAGAACTGATTGCTACGACATATGTCGCTTTACAATAAGGAAGGACACAAGTTGATCTGCTGAGTCAACGTCACCGATGAAATGCTCTGACTATATTAGCACTTACTTGATTCTCGTGTTGGTACCACAACAAGAACACGTGGACCTCGTCCAGGTACTAATTGAACGGATTTATCGGATTGAAGTAATTCAACAATTGGAATAACGAAAGCCAATGTTTTTCCAGCTCCATTAGATGCTTGAATTAAACAATCTTTTTGCTCATAGATAGTTGCGTAACTTTTTACTTGAACTGGATACAAAAATTCAATATTATGAGCTAAAATTAGAATTTTTTTATGAGTATGATAAGAAAAAGACAATCGAATTTTACCTTTAAGTTTCTTGATACTTTTCTTTGAAATGGTAAAATTTTTTAAATTTCCTTTTTCTTTATCTTCTTCTGATAGATGACCATTTGTTGTCTCGTTTGATCCATTATCTTCTTGAGAATTTGATTGATCTTGTTCAGATTCTAAATCGATAAAAAAATAATGATTTGTTCTTTATGAGATAGAGAATTATACCTTCTTCAACTACTTGAGTTTGTTTTTTATGCTTCATTTTATACGAAAACAATTAATCGATAATGGAAAATTTAACGAGATCTAAAACGATTAATTCATCATTTCTTTATATCTTGTTTTAAAATCGTCCTTAACTCATTTTACTATAAAATTTCATAAGAGTGAAGATAGTGCTTAAAAAAAAGTTATAAAAACATTTAACTATAAGTTTTTTCTAATAAATTCGAACATTCGGTCTTCCATATAGATACGTTCATCAAGTTTTCTTGGCATATGTCGTTCGTCGGGAAAAAGAATCAGTTCGTACGGTTTATTTGCTCGTATAAGTGCATTTATAAGACGAGCTGAATGACGAAAATGAACGTTTTCATCAATTAGACCATGCACTATCATCAAGTGACCTACTAAATTATGTATATGATACATTACACTTGATATTTCGTATCCACGAGGATTCTCTTCCGGTGTGCCCATGTATCTCTCAGTATAATGAGTGTCATATCTAAAACAAATTTCATATATACATATATATATATCATTATAATTTTTTTCTATATATTTACCCGTCCCAGTGTGTAACTGGTGCACCAGCAATACCTAGTTTAAAAACTTCACTTGCTCGAACCAATGCCATAGCTGACATGTATCCCCCGTAAGACCAACCATAGATACCAACACGGGCTTTGTCTGTAATACCTTGTTTTACAAAATAATTTACTCCATCGATTTGATCTTCAATTTCTAAATGACCCATATCATATCGGATCGCACTTTCAAAAGCGACACCTCGATTTGGACTACCACGGTTATCTAAGCGTATTACGACATAACCCGATTCAACTAAACGTTGACAGCGCATATCTGCGCGCAATGACCAAGAATTTGTTACACTAGGAAAAAAAAGAACGATGAATTAAAGAGGAACTGTTTAATTATGAGATGATCAATAAAATGATATGGAACAAAAATATTCTGCGCTATGTACGAAATAAGTTTAAACATAGATGCAGATTTTTTTATATAAAATCTTTCTTTGAAATACTACAAAAAAAAAGTTCTCACTTAATAAAATAATTAAAAATTTTATCACTAATAAAATGATTTTATTTTGAAATTGATAATCTTTTAAAAGTTTACGCAGAAATTCTTACTTGGTAGTAGAATTTAAAAAAAGATCCGCTTCACTATGGCAAAGGTCATGATAAATCTATAAATGATCACATGATAGTCGTCTTCTCATATTAAAGTAAACAATGGTGTGCATCAGTTCTGATTGAAAAAACGGTATTTTTCTTCTTTTCTGATTGACCATTGGTCTATTATTTAACCTTTTCGTTTCGTCCTCTTTAAGAGTTGGTGTGTACTTTTCGATAAAAACGAAAATTTTATTAGTGGTCAGTCACAGGATGAGCATGACATAGAGCGACGTTTCGAAATATTTCATTCAGCTATGCATTGTATAATAATACGAATAGTCTGAAAGTATTGATAACCAATTCCTTTTCTAAGAAAAATATTTTCAATGTAATGTTTTTTCGTTTTCAACTGAGTCAACAGCTTACATCATTATCTGAAAGATATTTTCACTGCACAATATTTAAATCAGAATAAAAATAAGCTAAATATCTCTAAAAAAAAACATACCGTTGAAGATGTGGTCCACCATAAACTGATACAAGTGTTGGATATGGTCTTTGATATCGGCCTTGTTCATCATCTGGTTTATATATGGCACAATAGAGTGTTTGATTATTTCGATTTTGTATTTTTAATAACTGAGGTTTAACAAAATTAAATTGTTCTATAATTTGCACTTGTCCTTGCTGTAAATGATCTAAGGTTTTAAGAATTTCTTTCTTTTTTACGTCTAATATTCTTATAAGTGGACATTGTTCTATGGAATTCCATTGTGTTATACAATATTCGTATGTTCGATTAAAAGAGTAAACAGCATGACAACCGACTTCTTGTGTTATACGATCTATTTTCGGTATATCATCATTATAATTAACACTATAAAGATGTACTTCTATGGGTGTTTCACGATTAGCAAGAAAATAAATAGTAGAATTAGCTTCATCAACATCAACAATACGTTGTACAACCCAATCGCCACTAGTCAATGGTTTTATTAATTTTCCACTAACTAAATCATATAATTCTAAATGCATAAAACCAGTTCTTTCACTAGCCCATATAAATTGTGTTGGTGTTTTTTTCAATGTATGAAAAGAGTCGTGTAAATTAATCCAAGATTGACTTGTTTCTTTGATTAGTAATTTTAATGATTTTTTATTTAAAAAATCATATTGATATAATTGTAATTGTGTTTGTTGTCGATTTTCTATTTGTAAAGCAAGGCTATTGTCAGGGAAAAAATTTACACGTGCTATATAATAATCATGAAATGAACTTAAATCAATCCAATCAATATTAGGTGTTGTTGTCTTTTGATCGGCTAGATCAATAATACCAACAGTAACTTTAACATTTGTTTTACCAGCAAATGGATATCGATGTTCTTCGATCTAAATAATTTTAGTACTATTTAAGAAAAAAGACAATTTTATTTTGTTTCTATTTTACTTCATCAGGATTATCCGAACCAGAATGTGGAATACGAAATACTGGCACATTTGACTCGTCAACTTGAGTGAACGCAATAAAACGTGAATCATCAGACCACCAAAAACCTTCACTTCGCTCCATTTCTTCTTGAGCAATGAACTCTGCAACACCATTCATTTTATTTGGTTGGCCACGCGCATCGAATGTCAATTGACGTGGTTGTGGAAATGATGATTTTGCTGTTGATACACAATAAAGTTCACAATTTTGAACGTATGCAACAAATGAACCGTCAGGTGAAAGTTTTGGATCAATTATTGATGGTTGATTAGCTCCATTCATCAAAAGACGAATTTCTGTACCATCATGAATATAAAGGTCACTACCAATGGGTATAAGCATCAATGATTGAGTTTTATTTTTCGACCATTCATAACGAGTTATACCAGTGATTAATTGACGTTGACGCTTAAATTAAAAAGAAAGCAGATTTTAATAATTGTTTCATCTTGATGCTGAATAAAACTAAGATCATTACAAAGAAAATAACATTTTGAGAGAAAAAATAACTATTTTTCAGACTGTACATGAGAAACATCACAGATAAAGAATATTTGCCTATGGATAGTTCGTAGCACGAATGGTATACTATCAAAGATTTACATAATTTTATTTGCTCGTATGCTGAAATATGAACATTGATTTTTGTTCGTCATTAATGCAAGCAATTTAAAATACACTTTATATCATAGATATTTCTTAAGATAGAAAAAGAACGACATTGATTTAGATCTTTTATCAGAAACTCTTCTATGTAAATCTTTAATACACAATTCGAACACCAGTTTTTTCTTAACTTGACGACAGCACTCTATTGAATGTCTCTAACAGTTCACATTACTTCGTCTGCATGATGTACATATTTCTGATTTAAAAATAATCATTTCAATTCAAGACCTTTATCTTGCCATTATTTTTTGATCTGATACAAATAGTTTTATATATAATTATATTTATATGTAGAATTTCGGAAGAAAACACACTTCTCGTCGTAGTTTTTCTTCGATTGTAAGATTTTCTTCTGTTTTGCCATCGCCTACACCAGGTTCGGCATAAACAAATTCTTTTTCTGTCTGGATATTATATGCATAAA
Organism: Rotaria magnacalcarata; assembly: GCA_900239745.1. Classification (NCBI taxonomy): domain Eukaryota; kingdom Metazoa; phylum Rotifera; class Eurotatoria; order Philodinida; family Philodinidae; genus Rotaria; species Rotaria magnacalcarata. Next base: position 38,400 of record OENM01000712.1, read on the forward strand.
GTTGTCTTGTTAATGTTTGATTTGGTGAACGAAGATATGTTAAAAATGTATCATCAGGACTAAATTTTATTGATTCAGCTAGATTAAAACCAGGCTGTGGCAATGATGCCACATCTCTGCTTGTTATCGATCTATTGGGCATCTACAATGTATAATCATATTTCATTCAAATTACATATATATATATTCATTATTGCACAATAACAACAAAAATATTTCAGATCATTATTGATTGCCAAAATCAAAAAGATTCAATGTTTGACTTTGCGAGTAGATAAACAACGCGTACAACATATAAAACTGAATAAAAGCAATATTTTAAAAATTGATAAATAAGGGTTAAAAATATATGTATATATTGTCATTGCGGATTTGATCCCACCGAGATTTAAGCATGTTTCTTTTCTTGGAATTCATATAGCGCTTGTTCATAGGATGGTGGCATTTGATAATTCTATATTTAGTTAAAGTAAATAATTAAATGTTAAAAAGAAAATTATAAAACGAACTTGTTTTTCATTAATTTGTCCACCAAAATCATTATTTTGATAAGCGAAATGTGTTTGATATACATCTGACATTGTAGGATATTGTGGAGTGAATTCTGCTTTTGGCAAGCCTGTTGGTTGTCTTTGATAAACTCCTTCATATGGTGCATGAGATTGCGAAACATACATTGTTGTTTCTATAATTTGTCGAAATAAAATTTTACATAGAAATTTGAGTTTTGTTTTTCTTCTTGCGCAATTTACCTGCAAAATGATTATTCATAGATCGTGCCGATTCATATGATGGTGGTGGTGGTTCATAGAGATTAGCTGCCGTTATACCATAAGATCTACAAGTAACAAAATCAAAAAGAAAATATGAACATTAATCAAAAATGAAATACATGTCGTACGGCGAAGCGTCTTCAATTTGTTGATGAACTGTTTATAGTGAAGAAAAACAAACATGAAATTTTGATAAATATGACAATAGTGACTCACAGATCGAATGAACTTCACGTAATGCTGTAGTCGCATCAATGGCACCACCAGATGAATAAGTTAATTGAAATTTGACTTCACCTTGAAATCCACCTAATCAATAAGAAAAAACAAAAACCTTGATAAATTTTAGTGAAAACATATATTCTTATCAATTGATTGATTCGAAAGGTAAATTAAAACAAAGAAAAAAACGAGATTCAATTCAATGATGAAGATGAAACAAATCGTATTCGCATTGTTTCTCGTTGCCATAAATCATGTTCAGATTTGTATTAATACTGAGTCTGAAACAGATTACTATCGATATTTAGAACAGTTTGGCTATACAACACAAGTTCAAAGTCGACTTTATGCGAGTCATGGTAAATCGTTCCATAATGAAGGTATTAGAAAGTTTCAACATCTTTATAAATTACCTGTAAGTTAGATTAATTCAATCGATGAAAATATTACGTATGTAGATATATATATTTAGGAAACGGGTGAACTTGATGAGCAAACTAAACAATTTATGAAACGATCACGTTGTGGAAATCCTGATATAGGTAGTTTTGGAAATACTATGCAAGTTGAACGACTTCAATCGGCACCATTAGCTCAAGGACGATCTATGAAGGAAAATAATCCTGTAAGTTACGTTACACAAGAAAATGTTTGGACAAAAAAAAATCTCAAATGGTTTATCGTGGACTATCCAAAACAACAGAAACAACTAACATCAAAAGATCAACTGCGTCGTATACTGATGCAAGCATTTAATGATTGGGAAAAATATTCTGGGCTTAAATTTGAAATGACTTCAGCCAAAGAAACAGCTGACTTAAAAATAAGATTTGTTTCGAAAGATCATAATGATGAGTATGCATTCGATGGTCCAGGTAAAACATTAGCACATGCTTTTTTCCCGAAAAGCGGTGATATACATTTTGATGATGATGAAACGTTTTCCGATGATTATACAGATCAAGATGATCAATATACATTAAGACTTGTTGCTGCACATGAAATTGGTCATGCACTTGGTTTAGGACATTCGTTTGAAGAAAACTCTTTGATGTTTCCTGTTTATCAACAATATAGTGCAAATTATAATATTTCCGATGATGATCAACAAGGTATTCAAAAATTATATGGTAAACCTAATGATAAACCAATAATTGAATCAACAACAGCAAAAACAGCATCATCATCACCATCAATAATAACAACTGGTTCTTTTGATAGATTACCATCGAATAATTGGTGTTCAGGAGATTTTCAAACTGGTTGTGAAGGTCCTGATGGCGAACTTTATTTATTCAAAGATAACCATGCATGGAGATATCGTGGACGAGCTAAACATTTATGGGATCGTCAACCAAAATTAATTAGTGAACATTTTCGATCTTTAACAGATACAACAATAACAGCTTGTGTAAAGTCAGTAACTGGTTATACATATTTATTTCGTAATCAAGATATGTGGAAAGTGAGAACATTTTGGTCTATTGAAGGGCCACATCAAATCAATGGAAAAAATTATCCACAAAATTCTCGCATTGCTCTATTTCACAATAATTCAATCTATTTAATAAAAAATGATTTCGCTTATTATTACAATGAATTTAATTACAATAGAGATTTACAACAATATCCGATTCGCCGACTATTTGATTCGCCACCAAAAGAATCTATTCATTCAGGTTTTACATATGATAAACGGCATTATATATTTACACGAAATCATGTTTATGTTTATGATTCAACATATGGAAATTTAATATCGGGTTATCCAAAACAGATATCGAATGGGTGGTTTGCATGTGATACAAAAGCACAAGCACAAAAATGGAGCAAAAAAACAACACGAGGTTATAGTAGAAATAATTCACGAGACAAGCATCATGATCGTGAACATGATTATCACCATCATCATCATCGTGATGAGGATCATCGTCGCGAACAAAAACGACCATATCGTAATTTCCGTCAAGAACATGATCGTCATCAATATCAATAGAATCATGTAGTTTTCAAAATTAAAAATAAAATAAAATAAAATAAACTAACCGTTTGGATGTGCACCTGCTACACCCGAAATATAATTTGCACCAAATAAAGGCTGTTCAACATGTAAATTTTTCATATACATAAAAGCGACTGCAAATGACATCAGATTATCACGTTGATCACTGCTAAGAAATATCATTCGATGAGTTGTTACAAAAACTATTCCTTTATGTTTTCCACGAAATAATTCATTACATTGTCGACTAGCATCATCAAATGATAATTTTACATTTTTAGAATGATTTACAATTCTAATTAGAAGAAAATAAACGAGAAAATAAATTAAAATATCATAATAATTTACTTACTGTTCACCGTGATAAAGCAATAGACCATTTTGATAATGTGCTTGATTAATCGACATAATAAATGTCGTAGTTTACAAGTTACTGTTACAGCGTATGAATGTTTTTCTCTCGGAGCAGAAAACTGTTATTATCCTTTTACAAGTGCACAAATGAACCAATCGATGGACTCTTCGCAGTTCATCTTCATATACCTTCGAGTAAATCATTATGATAAGGAATTTTTGAAATTTTGAAAATTTTTCAAATAATTCGATAGAACTAAAATAGAAAAGTTAAATTCAAATAATTCATAGTTTATATAAATTATATGATGGCGTCATCTATTGAATTCTATGTTTGAATATTATATAATATTCTATTTTGAATCGGCGCGCAAGAGATACATATTTTTTTTAATACTGGTGCTTAAATGTCTGAGCAACGTAGTCGTTCATCACCAGGAAATGTGACTATTAAAGCATTTGATAATATAAGTCCAGAAGAATTAGAAGAACTACGAGAAGCTTTTCGTGTATTTGATCAAAATGGTGATGTAAGAGAAACAAAATTTTTAACTGTATTTACTCAATTGATACATAATTTCAGGGAAGTATCACACTTTCAGGTTATTCGTTTAATTCATATAAAGATTTTGTATGCATGATCATATTCATAATAGAATTACGTATTGTTCTTGATCAAATGGGTTTAGATCCAAGTGAAGAAGAACTACAAGATATGATTCGTGAAGTTGATGCAGATCAAAGTGGTAGTATTTCATTTGTAGAATTTGTTGGTAAAAATAAAAGAAAAAAATATTACCTAATCTATTAATTAATAGATTTTAATATTAAGATATGGTTAAGAAAGCAGTTGATACGAATAAAAATTCACGTGAAGAATTATTTCGGGCTTTTCAAGTATTTGGTAGTGATAAATATTTCGACGAAAGAAACATTGATGAAGTATTTTTATACAAGTAGATCTCGATCGAAATGGATTTATAACAATGGAAGAATTGCGGACAGGTATTTAGTGGCTATCCCATGATTATTATTATTATTATTATTATTATTATAGAGAAAGAATCCAGTCAGTTCATATGATTATGATTTGAAAATTCATTGAGATTATTATCTTGAATGTCATTTTTTTGTCAACAATAAATATTTCATAATTTTCTCTATTAAAAATTTGTTTAGCTGTGTATTATCTAAATTTGAAATAATCCAACTTATCTATTCATATTTAAACATGTCTCGAATAATTACTAGTGGATCCGACATGAAGACAGTAATTATAATTTTTCGCAAAATTTGTTTGAAAGGATCAACCTTTTCTTTTATTAATACCTGTAATCATTTGTTTTTGAAACTTAACTTCAAATGAAACTATCCTATCTTATGTCTAATGCAAATTCTAAATTCCTCTCACTCTGGAATATTCACATTCTAGTTCTTCAAGCAACAGGCGATCGGCCGACAGATGAAGATGTTCTTGAAATGATCGCTGAAGCAGATATTGATGGTGATGGGCGAAGTAAAATTTAAAATAAAACATTATTCTATGGAAAAAACAAAATTTCATCTATGCTTATTTTCAGTAAATTACGATGAATTCGTACTAATAATGATAAACAATACATCACTGAGAAAATAATCATCATATGTATTTCATGATAAAAAGGAGAAAAACGAGAACTGAAAAAAAAGTAACAAACAAAATTTCAGAGAATTAACGTACAATTCAACAGAAAAAAGTTTATATACAACTGAAAAAGTAAAACTGTTTAAGATATTCAAGGAAAATAAATTACGCTTGTTCCAATCAAATATTTAAATATATGTAACAAAATAAGAAAAACAACAAATCATTATTCGACTCTATCAATCAATTAGAAAAAAAGATAGATATGTATAAATATATAACAGATAATAGAGAGTAGAATGACGAGTAAAAGATCTTTTTTTAGTGGTATTTTTCGTTTAAGAACGACTTCCACAACAAGTTGATTTCTTTGTTGGTTTATCTAAATCAATACCGGGTGATCGATGAATTTCTATGTCTTCATTACATTTCATGTCCCTACAAAAAAACATAAATAAAATTCATCGCTTTTCTTAACGAAAATTAACTGCATACATACCGAGCTAATTCAATAAGAGCTTCGTTTGAATTAATACCATCTTTTGCGCTGGTTTCAATAAATAATGCTCGATATTCCTAAAAAATAAAAAAACATTTCTTCCAAAATTCGTATTACTCTTTTATGGCGAACAACAAACTTTAGCTAATTTTGCTCCATCATCATATTCAACAACTCTTCTTCCTTCGGCACGCATTTGATCTCTTAAATCAATTTTATTTGCAACCAACATAATCGAAACTTTTTTTGGCGTTGATTCAGTGATTGTATCAATCCATTCGCGAACATTTAAAAATGATCGTTCATATGTAGAATCATAAACAAGAATAACACCATCACATCCACGAAAATATGATTTTGTCACACTGCGAAATCTTTAAGAAGAACGAAAATAATATTAAATTTCAAATGTCGTATATTCGAAATTCGACCAACACTTTTTTTACTTTGTTGGAAAGAACTCATCAAATTACTGATAAAAACTACATTTAGTTACATTCAAACGATGGTTAGGAAAAAAACTTGAATAAAGAAAGTTTAATTACCATATTAAAAAAAAATAATACGATTTGATTGGCGAGAAAATTGAATTTGATTTTTTTTTGAACTTGAGATTGATTAAAATCGATTTTCTTAATATTTCAAATTGATATGGTTTTATATGCACTGACTTACTCTTCTCCTGATTGAATTTTACTGTTATGATAAAAAATAAGATTTTCTTCACATTTAAACGCGACTTCAAAAAAAAACATGGGCAATGTTTTTCGAAGGATATCGAAAAGAAATAAATAAACAACGAAACTAAAGTGACTTGATACTATTAACGTACATAAATTTGTTTTGAGACTTCTCTGATTTCTTTGATGAGTTCTGTTTCACTAGCAAACATCGTTTGAATATATATTTAGATCAAAACTTTTCTAGGTAACTTTACGATCTCTCTTCAAAAATCGAATAGCTCGGTATTTTACCAAATAAATAAACGCAAAAAACATTTCGATGTATATTACCTTTCTTGTCCAGCTGTATCCCATAATTGTACAGCAATACGTTTTGAATCTAATTCAAGTTGTTTATTTTGAAAGTCAACACCCAGTGTAGAATTTATGTTCGAAACAAATTTTCCTTTACATAAACGCATTATTAATGTACTTTTACCAACAGCAGCATCACCACAAAAAACTACTTTAAACATCCGACTGAATCAAAAGAAAAATAGATTATGACAGTGTTAGAAGAATTTTTGTTTTACTTACTCAAATGGATGATTTAATATTTGTTGATCTTCTTGAACATCAATTACTTTTGATTCACCGTGTTTTCGTGTCGATCTTGAATTAAACGGTACTGATGAATTAATCAAAGTTTTTGTTGGTGTCTGCCCATTTGTAGATGTTCGCTTTAATGAACGATGTTGAGACCATCGCTTTGGATTATTACGATCCATCGACTTCTAGTAAAATTCATGGGAATAATTTATATTTTTGACAAAGCTATCAAAAGTCGAACTACTACCTCATCAGAATCAGTATCATGATTATTTCGTTTGGTTGGCATGGATCGATATTGTTTTGAATGTCTCGATAAAGATTCTTTATTAGGGTTCACATCACGATCTGATTCAAGTTCGGTTGCATCACGTACGGTCGTTATTGATAAACCACTATCTATTGACATCAAATGGAAAAACAATATCGTTAATGATTATAATAAACATATATATATATATATAATTGAATCAGGTTAAAGCTTCAAGAATAGAAGAAGAATTTTTGCTTTTCCAATGAATCACATGAAGATTTTTCATTACTACATTCATATGCAAAAAAACAAACCGTTCATAGTATTGTTGTTCTGAGTATTTTTATCAAAAGGAAATACATTTGATATTGCTGGTGAATTTTTCGGTGATAAAATATGTGTAACATCTAATCTGGACTTAAATGAACAAGTGTTTCTACGTATACCTGGTTCGTCAGCTGAGTCGATATCGAATGAATCAAATCTTCCAAGAGTTAACTGCTGTTGAGTTGTTGGCATATAGGATGATGATGCACTAATTTATATAAATAGAGAGTTTATTCTGATAGTAGTGGATACAGATATAGGATAAGTGAAATTGGTCATGTATGCTCATATCATCAGACTTACATCAATCCTCATAACTTACCATTCTGCTTTCAGATGATTATTCCAATAGTTTTCAAGAATCGATCCACTTCGAGACATTGATCTTTTTGATATCAAAGCAATCTATCATAATGAAAACAAATTATTATTTTTATAGAAATATTTTGATAAAATGCAAACATCGGAAGATGCAACATTATTGTTATTTGATTCGATGACAGCACGTAGTGAGTCATTTTCATCACGAAGCTTCTTATTAACTTCTCTAAAAAGAAATACAGATAATCGAAGAATAGAAAATTCAAATAATTCTTATTTATTTTACATACACAAGTTTATGGACATTTGATTCTAATGATTCTTTTTCGCGATGAACACTTGATGATATTTGTTTCTCTCTAAATCATTTATTTATGTTATATTTCAACAAAAATATTTTGCTGACAAAATAAACTTACAGAAATCAAAGAGTCTATAGATCTCATATTGTATTATTATATAATTAATAATACTTTATTATAAAAAGAGTTAAATCGAAACATTAAAAAGAATGTTAATGTCATTTGGTTTTGTTCGGTCTGATTTTAATTTTTATCATTTATCTTTAATCTAGACGAAAATGACTTTGCCTGTTATTGTTGTTACTGAGAGGTCATATGAAAATGGGTCGCTTTTTTAAAATAGAGTAGTATGTTGCCTAGAGCATCTTAATTTTGACTATAGAATATTCATGCCATTGTAAACTTATTGAATTAGTACTAATCGCTGGCCTTGGATCAGTTTTTCGGAGGTCAGATCAAACTACGTAACAAGCACGGATATTTCACTGAGAAAACTGGTCATGAAAGTTCTTTTGGAACTTTCTTGGAAAAGCAAATCAAATTATAGTTTTAAATGACAAAATCGATGTATTCCATCATATAGATTTTACACTCAAAATCCAAATACTATAGTTTAACTACTTTCTAAAATACAGACAGTTACAAGCCACGAGTCTCTGAAATGATGATGTGACCTGTGATAATTTTTCTATTCTATGGAATTTCAATCAAGTATTAAAATTAGTATTTGTGTCTAATGTATATTTTGATTGCCGTGCTATGATTTCTAATCTTATTTCATCTGCTACTCTTTCTGTTATTATTTTAGCATTTTCAGCTTCCTTATTCACTTCATTTTTATCGGCTATAAAAACGAAACTCAGAAATAAATTAATATATGAAACCAAGAAATGAAATTACATCGATATTTTTATAGTATTTTTCAGGTTTCTATAAACTATGTATGTAGATATAAGCTATCGGTTTTGATTTCTTCAGCATATCTTTTTTTGTCTAGAAATAAATATTTTCATACTGTAAAAGAATTGATTGACGCTCATTTAATTGAGTTTTAAATGACTGTAAATCACTTTTTAAAATGGCAATTGTAGTTAATGAATCATTTAATGACGAATTTAGTGTTTGATTTTCTTGTGTTAATTTAGAAATTTCTCCACGTAGCAAAACTATTGATGAATTTTCATCCGATTGACGATCAAGGTAACATTGTTCAATCTGAATAAATCAAGAAGGCCGATATTAATTTTCTCTAATAAATAAACATGCTGAACTGTTTATTATTGACTGAAGTGATATTTTGTCTATTAATAGGACTCGACGAGCCTATAAATATGCTAATAGAATATTTCCTTTCAATAGAACTTTTGTGTAGCATTGAAATTATTTGTATCAAATTATCAGTTGATGACAACATTTTTGTGAAAAAGTAAAGTTCCATCTCTAGATTTTGAATTCTAATGAATAGTTATTTTTATGGCATTGTGCGACATATGTTTTGACTGTTGAATATTCATTATTTTACTGAGAAAATCATTTGTCTTTGATTGAAAATTTCCTATGCCTAATTTTCCATGAGTAGTTTAGTATTCACTGAAAAACAACGATCGCTGTACAAGAAAAATCTATGGTGGCAAAGTCTTCTAGGATTTAACTCGTTCTCATTAAGTCATAATTATAGATAAAATATCACTTCGATCGATGATAGACATTCAGATATGTCCTCTAATTAAAAACACAGAAGAAGAACATACAGTTTGTAAACGTTGAAGATTTGCCTGTAGTTCAGCAATCTTTTTCGATGCACGCTGTTGAATTAATTCTCGTTCTGATTCAAACTTTTGTTGTTCCTATTAAGAAAAAATATTATTTACCTTTTTTTTTAAATACATACATAAAATAGTAGAAGACTAACTTCTTTACGGATCTTAGTTTCTAACAGATGCATTTCACGTTCTTGATCTTCTTCAATACGTCTTAAATATTTTTCATTCATATCTTTTTCTCTATTAAATATGTAAGTATATACTCATAGAAATTTATTATTAGAATGATAATTTATTAATTACCGTTTATAAGAGTCCTCTAACCGTTTAATTTCCTTACGATACTTCATTATATCACCAACGAATACTTCAAGAATTGATTGAAATTGTCCCATTGATTCACTTGATCCATTGCGTAATGTTTCATAAAATTCAAAAATTTGTTCTTGACTAAAAGCAAATAAAACAAAATAAATTTCAATTAATATGAATCAACCACGACTTACAAATCAAAGTTACCACTAAAATCAATAGCTAATTTTTTTGTCAAAAAGGAAATATTCAGTGATACATTCTTTTGTCTACTAATCTCATCGGTTTGTGTCACACTATCTTTTTTGGTGAATGCCTATTTAGATCATATTTCAAGTGTTATTAATAGTTCGTTTGTTTGATTTTGTTATAATTTTCAAGGAAATATTTGTCCTCTCTTTTCTTTACTAGTGTCACCAAAATGGTGCTGCATTTTTGTCTTTTCTACGCTAAAGAACACATTCAATCGAGAAAATTTATGTTTCGCTACTTACTTGGAAAAGATATTTTTGGTGATGTCATGAGCGTCGCTTAGATCCATCATACAATTTTAAACAATCGACATTAGAAGTATTCAAAAATGAGAAAGAAAAACTCTGCAGTTTGTGATGAGAACAAAGTAACAAGAATCGTTTGTCAGTATCGTTGTCGTTACGACTGTTTTTCTGCCTACTCGTTTTCTCCTCCTTATTCTTTCTCCTCGTTTCACTCCTTCTCTTCTCTGTTTCTCTCTCTCTTCTTCTTTTCTTCTTTACTTTGAATATGCATAATTCCATACACAATCATGTTTATGCAAACAACACGATACTTTTATAACTATTAAACATGATTCGTTTCGGCTCTATTTCTTTTCGCTCAGGTGAGCGTATTTAATCTTAAAATATAATTTGAAACAAGAGAATGAATAGTAACTAGCTACAATATATTGCAAATATGAATACTATCTCGAATGGTACGAAATGAAAGTTTTTTAAAAAAGAAATTGTTTTCAATACAAATATATTGATAGACATCTGAATCACGACACATCGATTTATGAGCATATTTAGTTCTTATGAATAAATAAAATGACTTAGAATTATTAATATTTGCTTTTATTTTTCATACCATGATAGGTTATTGAATACTTCATTGATTTGTACTGGTGTTATATCTGTCGTTAAATTTTCTTCTTCTTCTTCTTCTTCTTTATCAATAGCATTATCACGATTGGTCAATTTGGTTTTACTTATTGCATACTTACTATGACTTGGTTGAATAAGCTCTTTAAAACCATTAGTAAATTCTTTTAAACTGATACGATTATCATGATCTGTATCAAGATCAGTAAATATGATATCAATATCAGATGGCGATAAATGAGGACATATACGTTGAAGTTTTTCTTTATTGAGATAGCCACTTCCATCTGAATCGACTATTTGAAAGATTTCATTGATGTTATCAGTATCACCCATTTCTAAGTATACCGATCAGAGCCGCCTAAAGTGTAGTATTCTCTTTTTTTTACGTTATTACTTGGTTTTTATTTTTTATTCTTTACAGTTGATATCAATAACACGTTGTAACGATTGCACCAGATGTTTGCTGTATATGCTGTGCAAAAAGAAAACGAAAAGGAAAGAGCACGAAATAAAATACAGATGAAACACAATTGTGAATTACGAGCACCAAAACGAAAACGAGACTATGACTATTTTCTTTTTCTATCTAATCAATAAAATATGATTACATTGACTTTAAAATACTGAAATAAATTTTGAGATTGTGAATACAATCTCTGTAGAAGAAATATTTGAATGCTATACACTTTATAAACTTGTCATGAATCAGATCTATCTGAGAATAAAAAGAACAATATTTGTATTGAATCTTGACCTTAATATATTTTGTATACCATAAAAATTGGTATATTTTAAATGAGAAAAATGGTATGTTACTTGTTTCTTATTACGAACACAAAAAAAAACAGGAAAAAACCTTGGTTATTCATATACAAAATAAATTATATCAAATTGATTTCACATGTTGTTTGATGCCATATGTTTTTCGTGTAATGTCTACTTTGTTTTTGTTTATCAACATGTAAGGCTTTCAACTTGAATAATATATCTACATAGACTGTGTTAAAATATATACTTAATATTTTTATTTTGTCTTTAATAAAAAAAAAATATATATATATATGTTACAGGGGAGATTGAAATGCAGGGATATTTAAAATAGCCCTTACAATGGAGGTGCTCGAACTGTAAGTTGAATTTACCAGATATTTATATTTTTGCATCAATAGAAAGCCCTCATCGTCAAACTAGCATGGTTAAAATATTAGCGGCTGTTGGCGTACCCTTATGGAGATATTCGATTTTTAAGATATTCATGACTAGGACATACAGGTACTTTAGGATTATTTATATCAATTTTTTTATACAATTAACCGAGTACTTTACTTCTAGACTATTAGAATCTTTGTGAAGCTTATTAATAGAATTAAGATCATCCCTAATTTTGATGCTTTTTGGAACCTAGGCTGGTCAATCAGACCACCAAGTGACGCATCAATGCACTTTCGGCTTTGAATATTATACGTGCACATAAGTTTGGAAACACATTATGTACCTTTTCCTATTTAGATAGTATCTAGGCCCCAAAAGACATCGAACTTAGGGGTGATCTTAATTCCATTAATAAGCTTCATAAAGATTCTAATAGTCTAGAAGTAAAGTACTCGGTTAATTGTATAAAAAATTGATATAAATAATCCTAAAGTACCTGTATGTCCTAGTCATGAATATCTTAAAAATCGAATATCTCCACAAGGGTACGCCAATAGCCGCTAATATTTTAACCATGCTAGTTTGACGATGAGGGCTTTCTATTGATGCAAAAATATCTGGTAAATTCAACTTACAGTTCGAACACCTCCATTGTTAGGGGAAATTGAAATTTTAATCTCATCTAGAGCAAATTAAAATTTTTTTTTTCAGTGTAATTTATAGGAAAAATTGAAGATTTTAGTTTCTCCTATAGGGGAGTTTTAAATAGCCCTAGTAGAAATAGATATATCATTTTTTCCATTCGCAAATTCTATATTACCATGAAAACGATTAAATATTTCAAAATAACGTCATGTTTTCAAGCTACATAATCTTACAACAAAACAAACAGTAGAAACG
>OENM01000712.1:51747-63282 GCA_900239745.1 Rotaria magnacalcarata
GAATAGAAAACATGATATATTTATTTCTACTAGGGTTATTTAAAACTCCCCTATAGGAGAAACTAAAATTTTAATTTGCCCTAGGCGAGATTAAAATTTCAATTTCCCTTAAGGGCTATTTTAAATAGCCCTGCATTTCAATCTCCCCTGTAACATATATAATTATATATTCTCCTACTTCAATTCAGTATTAGTCTGTATAAACTGCATACACAGTCGCCACAACAAGCATATCATATCCTAATGTAGCTTGTGCAGTTATCGATTCATCTGTTTCATGATCCCATAGACATCTTGATATAATAGCTATTGATTGGCTTCTTCTGCCATCGGGTATTGCTTGAACAATAGTAGCAATCACAATAATTTTATATCGCATGCTGTTTAATGTATCAGATTTAAGAACACGACGTAAGTGTTGTGATAAATCTTGTACAAAATTTAAACAATTCTTTGGATCATATCGAATTAAGTTTGATATGCTTGCACATTGACGATCGAGTTCCAATTGAAGAAATTTTTGCGCACGTGCAAAGTCAAAATTTCGAGAAGGACAAAGCGGACATGTTGTTAATTGTAAATTTTGATAAGTAGGATTTGTATTTAGTCCTTGAATTTGATCTAAATTGATACCGGGAGAAAGATGCCAACTATTCATCGACAATGGAGCAGTTAAGTTTACTGAGGATTGAAAATCATAAGCATGTTTAGTTAGAGTCATTACGCGTTGAAGCATATTACGAGTTCTTGTACGTTTCGATTCCATCCTGATTGTTTTTATTGATTTTACTTTGACGTTTAGTAGAGAAAAAATGTCTTTATTAAAAAGGAACTGGAAATCATAACTCTTGCTTCATTTAAATTGAACATGTAAATATTGCAGTAGAAGTCAAATCGACTAAGCTTTTGTGCTTGTCAATCAAGTTTTTTCTATTAAATTTACTCCCTTTCAAAGCACATTCAATGTAACAAGCACAATGTATTTCTTCCATTTTGTCTATTGTCGTTATGCAGAATCTTCTGAGCAACAGGAAGAATAAGAATGAAACAGTTAAGCAATCAATTCAAAGAAAGAAAAAAAGTCGAATAATTATTCAAAAGAAAATCAAAGTGATCGTCGCGCCTGGTGGTTGAAAGAACGCAAATACACAGCCTAGAAAAAGAAAATAAGATAAAAAAAACCACATTAAGTTTTAACAGAACAAACGTAGAAGTACAAGACGATGAGCCATCAAAGAATGTCAAGGCAACCAACCATTTCTTTTCATTTTACTTCAGAAAAAATTCTTCTTTTCAAATGACTTCACCTCGTCGACAACAACAAGTGCCTGAACTAGAAACAGCAACATTACATATGTCTATATCACCGCGAACAACACCCGTCGATTGGAAATTACGTTATGAAACCTTACAGTTTGAACATCAACTTGAAATAGAACGTGTACGTCTGCATTATGAGCATGAACTTAAAGATAAAATCACAGGTAAATAATTGGTACAAGATCTTAACTTAATAAAAACACGACGAAAAAAACATATTTTGTAATGTGTAGAAGTGAGAATACAATTGAAGCGTGAATATGAACATCAATTTACTGAATTTCGAACCCGTTTACATGAACAACAACAACAGCAGCAGCAGCAATACTTACTTAATTTAAGTTCAAGTAGTCTTGGTATTGATCAAAATATTGGTGAAAAAGTTCGAGAACAAGTACGTCTTGCTCAAGAATATGAAAGTTTTGATGATGAACGTCGACAAATATTATTACAACAGTCAACTGACAATGATGAATTGAAACGGCTTATTAATAAATTACACACGGAAGGTAAAAGAAAAATCAATAGAAATAAAACGATGCCGCGTAGACTGCTGATTATTGAGTTTCGGTAGTATACTCAAGTGGGTAGTTCTAACTAAACTGCGCATAAAAACAATATTGACGATGAAACCTTTCAAGAAAAAAAAATACAAATACAAATACACATATACTCATGTTACAGCCACGAAATTCGACTTCTGTTACATTTTGTTTTAGTTTACATGTACCATTTTGTAGGTAACATTTCATTTTTTTAATTTCATCTTATTAGTAAAAATGAAAGCTAAACTAATTAAGACAGTTATGATCAATTCAACTGTCCAATGAAAATAAAATGAATTTCCGATGTAAAATTTAAGTTATAATATTAAGAGAGACAAACATATAGAATCAACATATTTTGTGTTGCATTCATTAGTGAACTCATATTATAAGATTCGAATACAATAGAAAAATTATAAAGCATATTATTGATCGAAATATTTACTAATATGATTCAGGTTTCGATGCTATCACTTAGACTAGAACGATAGGTTTTGAAAACAAACTATCATAGTTACAAATTTCTGCATCATTAAAGAAACATGTAAATTCAAGTGAAGTGAAAAATTAAAACATCGAGATTTAGAAACCTTATTAAATCTTAGTTGGAGAACTCTTTTTAAAATTTCGACAAATAGAATACTAAGTAAGTCGACATCAGATAGTAGTACAGTTAACGAAAAGATTTACGGTTGAGGAAGACTTCTATTTTCGATAGTTTTGCACCCTTGAACAAAGATCAGAGTATCTAAGATTACTCATAGATAAATAATCTTTTGAAACCATTTTTATTTTTCTATACTACAGAAAATATTATCAAATTTATTTTTAAGAGTATTTTTAATCAATACAAAGACTCGTATAAATTATTTTTGTTTTTATTAGGCGTACATGTATTAACATTAAGTGAGCTTCTCGCTTTGCGATTAAATGGTATTAATATTAGTACAACAGAAGATTCGATACGTTCATTACAAAAATTAAATGAAGAAAATTCATTTCTTCGTTCACTTATTGGCAATATGAATGCCAATGAGTCAAGTAATAAATTAATAAAATGTATTGCCGATGTATTTCGTTGTGAACAAGAACGCCGTTTAATACAAATTCGTCAACATCCAAATTTTACACAACTTGAACAAGAAATTCATGATATGTGTAATTATCAACGAGATGCATTAGCAAAATTTTTCTCTGAAGATCGTCTATTATTGATCAATGAACTTGAACAAACAAAAGAACAATTGAATTATTTAAAGCTTAAATTCGAACAATTAAAACAAACACAAAATCAAACCACATCAACTAAATTTTATTCTAAATATTTACGTTATGATAATTATCGAAAAGCGTTAATATATCAAAAACGTTATTTACTTGTTTTATTAACTGGTTATGAAGATACAGAAACTTACGCATTAAATGAAATTCGCCGTTTAACTGGTGACACAAGGCATAGTTCATATCCTTATAATTACGATAAAATGAAACTTATTCGTCGACCACCATTTCAACGGCGTCTTACTGACTATCGATTTCGTTTTCGATGTTACGCTCAAGTTGTGATTGCTGTATTTCGAATGCGTTGGCTCGTCAGAAAATGGGTCCAAAAATTAGCTGGTTTTAAATAGATTTTTTTTGTGTCTGTTTTCATTTTTGCTATGAACATATAGTATTAGTCTGAGTGATAGCAAATAAATTCTTTAAATCTCATGCACATTCTAAAGAATGAAGCTATTTATTCATTGTTTTCCTTTTCAAACGCATGAAGTAAAATTGATATTATGAATTTAGCAACTATCAAGCTGTCTGATTATGAACTACATGATACATGAGAGTTATTTGTCCATTTGATATGATAAAGAATGACTACTGTCTTCAACTTTTCATGTTGTAGATTAAATGATTAAATAATGTTTGTAAATAAATGTACTTGTGATATCTGTATTCTGTATTCTTACTGATAATTTACGACATACAATAGATATAGACATCGAAATACATGACTGATGAAACATATATAAACAATAGACAAAAGAAATTCTCTTTCTTTTTGTTTTCGTCGAGCGCATAAAAGTCGACATATCAGAATTATATCAGTAGATTTGTTTTGCAAGTCGAAATTTATTGACAAGTTTTATCGGATAACAATTACTATTTCGAACATCGTATAAGTATATCACTGTGACGTATTCTATCATGACTCGTTTTCTTTTACGAATACTTATTGTACAAATAATATTCATCGGTAGTATCTCCGGATTATTTTCATCAAAAGTAAAAAATGCAACTAAATATGAACTTCGACAAAAAATTCTTACACTTGGTTCATCTTATACAGTCAAAGATGATCAAGATCAATCGATTTATAAAGTAAAATAAAATATTTGACTGAAAACTTTCTATTTCATGTATCTATTAAGGTTGGTTTTAAAAAAGTCAGTCTTGGTAAACATCTTCAATTAACTGATGTTAGTGGTGAAAAGGAATATTATGCTAGTAAATGCATGATTAAATTAATATTGTTGATTTCTAATTTGTTTTTGTAATCTTAGTTAAACATATTCTTAATCCGCTTGGTTTAGCAAAATATGAAATTCGCCAAAATGATACAGTTGTTGCTGAGGTTAAGTAAGTTGATGAATCTATATGAAATTTATTTTGACAACTTGAACTTGACAATTTTAGTCGTAAAATGAATCTTCTTGGCGGTAAAAAATTTAAAATAAAATCGAAATATGGTAATTTCAAAATTGAAGGCAATTTCGGTTCGCGTGAATTCACAATACAAAGAGAATATAAAATTGTTGCTACTATTTCAAAGAAATTCTTTACAATTGGTGATAAATATGGTGTGAAAATAGAACAAGGTCAAGATGTACCATTTATATTGGCTTTAGCTATCATTGTAGATGAAGTCGCGCATGACTAAATGAATTATCTGTTTACAAACTATCTGATTCTCTTTTTCTAATATGAATAGATACTTTTGTTTTCTTCTATAATTATCAACGAAAAAAAAAAATAATTACTAATAGTCACAAAAAATAAAATAAAATGAAATGAAAGCATTTTGTTTACTTGTGTAATATTATTTCGATTCCAAACGATAATATTTTAGAATTGAACATATTAAAATCTAACGAAGAGTATTTAAGTAAAAAATAATGACTGATTTGATGTTGAAAATTTTAATTTAGCATTAAAAAATAAAGCATAGTTATACTAGTATATAAATGAATTGTAAACAATAGAGAACAACCAAAAAGGAATGACACAAAATGGTAGGTTCAGTAAAAATCAAAGATTTTCGGATTGGAAGTGAATTACATGCATAAAAACATCTGCTACACTTGTCTGTTGTATTTTTCAAATTTTATTGGTTTCAAAAGATCAACTTCTCAAAATTCTATAGTACATCATGTATAAAAGTCATTTAATTCCTGGAGATCAAGATTTATATATATATATATGTACATGTTCTAGTTTCAATCAATTCATCTAAACCCTCAAAATTATCATACTGTCGAAAACATTTAGATATTTTCTGATATTGACAAAATTATTTCTTCAGGATTCTTTTTTATTAGTTTTCAAATTCATTAAAATATTGATATCAATAAGAATGAATTGATTGTAAATGTGCGTTTGGCAGTTCTCTAGATCTTCCATATAGCTCAAATTTATAGAGCATCGACAAATTTTTTACAGACTCTACAGAGTAACACAAGGAAAAATTTGTCAAACAATTATAATTAGCAGATGTTGAATTTTAAACTGCGAAAATTCGATTACTCTCGTCGGCCTCTTAGAATCATAATATCTATTTTATCCTATAGGACATTGAAACTCATTTATAAATAATACAATCACATATTTGATTCGTATGCCAATTGATATTGAACATGTGGCATCCATTTGATTTAAAATTTTAAAATTAGTTTTAGCATGTTTCATAGTTATATTCCACGAATAGCTTTTCATTGTCTCTATTTGTTTATTATATTTGAATAATAATATATAATTTCCCTTTTCCCAAACTAGCATTGAGATTCCCATCTTCCCTAAATTGCCATAACCCTTTATACCAATAAGAATAAATTTTTCTAAATATGATGGCGCTGGATCATGTTTTCATCGTTTTTCAAGAATATAAATTGTTTTTCCGTGTCTTGATGTATGTTGAATATGAGAATTGAATAAAATTTCTTTGACAAAAAACCATTGATCTTCTTCAAGTACATCTTTGACTTGATTATATAATGTATCGAACATAACTAAATGACTAGAATTATAAGTATTTAATCGTTTTTTTAACGATTCAATGGGTCGTGAGAAGAATCGATCAGCTTCATCCATATAATTATTGTTTCTACTATCTAAATTTGGTTCACATGTTAAAAAATTTAATTGTATATCATTTCGGTGAATACAACTATAGTATGGTGTTGAATGACATGGCATAAGAAAATCAATTGAAAGATTTTCTTTATTATTACTAATTAAATTTGTTCGTAAATATTGCATAACTGATATTTGTCCTTGCCGATCAATTAATGAAAAATAAATTCCAATCACTAATTGTCCAATAAATGATGCAAATATAATCCATCGAAATCGATTCCATTTAAATATTTTTAAACACCAATCTATTCCATGTGCTTCCAATATGAATAATATTGGTAAAATTTGTGTTAAAAATCGAAATTCTTTATGTGCATTTAATGTGTAAATAAATATTGTAAATAAAATTATTGATGTCAAACGTTTATTAGCAATAGAACCAACAAATATAAATGGTAAACGATAAAAAAATATCATTGGAAGACCATTTGTTAAATACCATAAGATACTATTTATACCATAATGTGATGATATTGATTTTGGATGAAGGAAGTTTATGTAGAAAAAATTTAATGGGACAAATGTCCACTGATTGTACATATAGCTGTCTAAGAGAATGTTTAACGTATTTAAAAGAATAAAACATAAGAATGCTTGAAATAGAAATTTGAATCGACTGGAACTTTTATATAATAAATATGGATAAATAATAACAAATGGAATTGCAGATGTTGGACGAATGATAAATGACAATGAAACAAGTGCATGAAACATGATGTTAGATGATGATTGAAAACTACGAAGAAAATTTACAGAAATGTATAAATAAGATTAGAAATATTTGTGAACTACTCGAACACTCATCAATCAAGAAGAAAACTCCAAATTTACACGGTGCGAGTGCCCTAAATTAAATGAATTCTATTTTAACAGTAGAAGAGAATTAAATAAATTAGAAAGTCTCTTCACTTGAACGTCAAAATTTTGATAAGAAGTTCACTGATGAATCGAACAGCGTTGTCAGGTCTCCTTTGTGACTAAATTCAAGGATTGATTTTGCTTATTTATCAGAAAATGGCGTTCAAACGCTTATAAAGATAACGAAGAACATTAGTACGAGGTAAAATATTACATGATTTTAATATGAATAACTATTGCTCATTATTTGCTTACTTTTTAGCAGCAGCAAGACTACAAATAAAAAGTATTTCTTCTAAATTATTAATAATTAATCTTGGCGATGAGTACATTGTATACCAGCATGAAAATCGACATAAAAGAATTAAGAATATTAATTTATGACCTTGCAGAAATTTCAAATAAGCAAAATCACCAATAATAGCCAGTAATGTTTGAAACAATGTTGCTGCATTCACGAGTATGGATACAGTGTCAAGATGAAAAATAGCAATAATTCGATAGATTAATGAAATAATAAATGGATAAAGATAGCTCCGTATAGCAATATCTGATTTCCATTCCCATGTTTTATAACCATAACCAAAGGCAAGTGAATGAGCTATTTCAAAAGTTTGCCAATATTCATCGGCAATAAAATATGTACGTACGATCAGCCAAGAGAGTAAACGAAATATAATAATGCCAACAAAAACTTTCGATATCTTAGTGAATAACATCTGCAAAAACCGAAATTTATATAAACTAGTTATGAGAGAAATATATTTTTATCCTATGAAGAACTCAAGTGAAGAGTTTGTGTGTTGGAGAAGAATAATGTTTTAAATATTCAAAATTGGCCAGCTTATATCCAGGATGAATCAATCTTTTTATTGATGTCACCTATTTATGCAACGTTATCACTACGTATTATACAAAGATCAACAAGCGTTTATTCTACACTTTCAGTTGTAGAAAATGCACATTTATGACTACCACCAAATATAACATGTATTGTTTGATCAAGGCCACGGCATGTTGCAATTGGAATTCATCTCTGGCATCTACTTATACTCACAGTCATATTCACATACATATCAAATACTTAAGTCACTCGTGCTTTTTCTTACTAGTAGTGCTAAAAACATTTTCCTGTACACTTACAGATAGCCTACCTAATATGGAACAAAACATCAATGTAGTTCAGAGAGCGACATACAGCCTCTAGAATAGAAAAGAGGGCGACAAATATCGGTGTATTGCAGCAACTTGTATATATGTCATCTCGATAGTAGAAAGTAAAAAAAAGCATTTTATTTATTTTTTTCGCTATGATAAATAAAACATTTTTAAATAATTCATCATGAAAAGGTCAGGTAACCAATTGACACATTCTAATTTTTTTATTTTAATATTATTGTGATAGTTAGATTTTTTTCTTCATGAATTTTTAACATATCAATATTGAATAGCATTTTCAATTGGTGATGATAAAATTTATGTGTTGTTCTTCGAATTTATAAAATGTCATTTACTTGAAGTTTTCCACAATTAAAAACTAGACTACTGTGAATCTGATGATGAAGAACATTTTTTATTTAGTAATTATTCATATATTAAAGATAAATTGTATAATTCAATGAAACAATTAAGTACTTTATTTGGATTTAGACATTCATCTTGTTATCTTTTTCTTCGCAATAATTTGCATCTGAACAATTAATTAGATTTTGTGGATTTAATTAACCGTATTGATTAGAATTTTTTTTTCTAGAATATTGATCCTACTAAAAGCATAATATGATCGACAATGATATTAATTTTTAACAAGTGTCACAGTATTTTAAAATACGTCTTTAATTGGTCGGATTATATTATATTAAAAGATTTTGTTTCTTTCGTTACGTCATTATTAACTAGGTCAACATTTTGTTTTCAGTGAATCTAATTTATGAATAAGAGAATGTTGATTTAGGATGTGGTTAGGAGATTCATCAAGAACTCACCAGGCGAAATATTAAACGAAGAGATATTATTAGTTTTTATAATTACAAGAAAAAAAATAATGTTCAAATAAAATAGTCATCATTCTCAACCATTGTATACAGACAAATATGAACATAAATGATTATTCACCATATTGTATTAACTATTTGCTGATGTCTGTAATGTCTGGTAGATGGTCTCTTAGTGTCTGCAATGATAGTGGTAGCACACATCTGTTGCTAAGATCTGTATTAGTAAAAGGATAGATTTTCAACCCTAATTCTAATCATATCTAATTAACGAACGTAGATTTCAATTTTTTATTATCTATATCTGTAATGCGGAAAGGGTGGGACCAGATAGTCAAAAGAAAACCTCGCGTTTAAACTTACACTCACTATTTTCTTCGAAAATATGTGAGCTCCACAAAAAGTCTACAATATAAATAGTTGGCTTTCCTTGAACTTAAAATCCATTATGGTAGAAGAATAAATAATTTTTTTCTATCTACAAATGCCGTTCCTTTTTATTTTCTTGCTTGTATAAAAATTTCGAAAACATTTTCTATTATTTGCTTGTCTATTTGTCACAGCTAATATGTCAAATACAGAAAGAGAAAATCATTTTGTTTTTCACATTTTCTTAGTTTTTTTGAAGATAAAATATTTCTGCTCTATTCAACAGATGTTTTTCTTATTGTGCCATAAACAAATTCGTTTCGTTTTATTTTATAATTATTTTATTGTACTGCTATTAATAAAATCGAATGATTGGCTTACTGATCAGAACGAATGAAAAATAACTAGGAAAACTGTCAAATATAATCTTTTAAAAATACACTAGAAAATATAATATAGAATCAATTATATTGGAATTTTGGCGATTTAAATGTATTTATTGAAAATAGTCTTATTATTTATACTAATTAATTTATCATATTCAAATATAAATATTTCGATAAATAATCGAACTGGTGAATATAATCTAACTATTAATAATCGTATATGGCTTCGTTCATCTTATACAAGTTTATATACTAATAATCAGTGGTTTACATCAAAAAATCAGTCTCTTCATTTAATTGATTCAATTTTTAAACAAGACTATGATGTATTATTAGGAGATTGGAATGAAACAATATTGATTTATAATTTTAATTTAAATCGAACATCAATAAATATAACAGGAACAATTCGTCAATGGAAATTAATACCAGCAATAAAGTTCTGTTTCCATAATGATTTTATCGATTTAAATAATGATATTTTACTTAATTGTGATCAAGTGCGAACTGTTTTTCCTTCTTTTTATATTGAAAAAATTGATCAAGATGATCATAGAGCTTATTTAACATTCGGAGGTAAAAGTTATCGTTTTCTTTTTTTCTAATTTAATTTAGTTTAAAATTAAGGAATGATGATGGGTGAACTTGAAAAGCATGCCGGACTATGGAATAATCAAAGCAAATTTCTAAAAATCGGTATGAGTGGTGGTCCATTAATTATATTTGATTCAACTGAATATGGCCAAAATGATTCAATTATTATTTCGCCATTGTCTGAATTTATGTCAACTTCGTTATCAGTTAATAAAAATATATTAGAATATGGATTCATCGGTTCAATTAAATCAATTCCAAGGAATTCAACAAATTCATTAATAATATATTATTCATCTGACGGTATTAATCACCTTATGGAACAATGGGGAAGTTTAATGCAAAAAGTATTTAATCGAACAAATAAATATCGTTTAAATGATCTAACTATCAATTATCTTGGTTATTATACAGATAATGGAGCTTATTATTATTATAATACAGAACCTCAAATGAATTATGAACAAACAATAATTAAAATAAAAGAAAATCTTACAATTCCAATTCATTATCTTCAATTAGATTCTTGGTGGTATTATAAAGGTTTAGGTGATGGCGTTAAACAATGGATTGCTCGTCCAGATATATTTCCAAGTGGACTTGAAGGATTAAATGAAAAATTAAATAATTTTCCATTAGCTGCACATAATCGTTATTGGTCATCGGACACAATTTATCTGAATAAATATAATTTTGTAATTGATTATTTTAACTTAAAAAGTCTTCCATTGAGCAATGATTCATTTTGGATTGANTTATTTAATAATTCAACAAAAGATTTTAATCTAATATTATATGAACAAGATTGGATGAATCATCAGACAATTGATTTTATTCCATTATGTCAATCAATTGATTTAGGTAGACAATGGCTAATATCAATGGGCTCTGCAGCCAATCTTTTTAATATTAATATACAATATTCAATGAATCTACCACGACATGCACTTCAAGCTTTAGAAATCGATCGTGTTACACAGGCAAGAGTATCGGATGATTATTATATCCATATTAATAGACAAATTCCTCAATGGAATATAGGTGTATCATCAATGTTAGCGAATG
>OENM01000713.1:0-19615 GCA_900239745.1 Rotaria magnacalcarata
CTGTTTATAATAATCAATATTTGGATGTCATATAAGGTCTACAGAAAAATATATGTGTTAATCTCGTTAAGTTGACGATTACGCCTTTAGTTTTTATTATATCAAACATTCTACATTTTATTTTATTATTAACTGCTAGAAAGCGAACTATATGATAATTGTACAAAAAGACATTTTACGGTTTCTAACAACCAACATAATGGGTAATACAATGACATCACTATTTATTCTGTCATATTCTTTTCACTAACTTGATATTCAGCATGTATGGTTTTCATATTTTCGTTCGTCATATTAATGTAGTCCGAAAGTGGCTTTGGTCTAAATGATATGGATTTTAATGAATAGTTTAATAATCAAAAAAAATTTGCTAAGAAACTTTTATTTTAAGAAATTCTAATGATTAAAAAGAGCTCACCGCTGCTCTTGAATTTCATATATTGCCAAATTGCTATAAGAATAGACACATTGATTCAAAAAATATTTTCCATTTTATTCCTAGGAAAGAAAGAGCAAGAATTTCATTCTATTTTACCGTTCAACTGCTGGTTGTCTAAAAAAAGGTGTCATTGGATAATGAAAACTATCATGAAACAATATTTCTACCCAGTATTTTGATTTCTTAAGCGTATACACCATTGTTTGATCAAAGTTCGTTTCCATATAGCTAAGCCAATGATGACAGCAACACCAGCTATCGCTGGAAATACGGCAACCCATGATTTTGATGGCGTTAATGCCTCGAGTGCTAATAGTAAATCTTTGTTAATATAAGAGCAATTTTAATTGTTATAAGAAAGCGATAGATGGCTATTAATTACTAAGTGCTTTAAGAGTAAGTCTCTGAGAAAATCAGTCGCTATAGGACATCGACGATGGAGTCATATTTCAGAATTCACTGATTTTTTTATTTTATAGAGAGGAATGATTTTAGTGTTTCCTGAAACTTTCAGCCCGATCGGATTATCCTTTCCAATACAAAAAATCGAAATACTAACGGAATTTTCGAGGATTTTTTAATATTAATTTCATAAACGATGTTGAGATCATTTGTTTTAGTAAAAGTGGCTTTTCTATGTCAATATGTTAGATTTTTGACTTCTTGTGTTTCGAACCTTAACTATTGAGAAGTTCTCTTTCTGCATAAAAAAATTCAGAAGTTTTGGTCTACAACAAAAGAACTTCGGAAGTACCATTAAAAAGTCTATTTTGTCGTTTTTCTATGTTTTTATACCAAAATGTCGGTTAGTCGCATTTGATGCGGCAACAGTCAATCGCTCTGATATTTCCACTGGTGATAGAGCACATCAAGTTCTACCACCTAGGATATCTTTCAGTTTTGACCATTGATAAAGCTGTTAGCGTAATCCCTTCAGGATTAAAATGTGAAATACGACAGAACTGTTAATTATTATCACAAAACAATACTGTTCTATCTATTTCAGGACAGTTTCTTTCATTATAGTATATCCGATTTGGAAAATTTTTCATACCTAAAACAGGTAATATCGAAGAGTACACTGTTTAGATTTGAATAACACAAATCAGGCAGTAGCATGTGTTACTCTTGATTCTTTTTTGACATGAAAAACGAAAAAAATAGCTTATTATTTTATCATTTTATTATCATACATTTAAAGATAAATAAATCTTGATCTGACACTGTTTTGCGAATAGTAACAATGAATTGGTGCTTCTGTAATCAATTATCTTTACAAATAAGTATGCTTTAAGTAATTATGGTACTAATTCGTTATTGAATCTGAATTTAGACTCATCAGCATCAGCCCATGTAAAAAAAATCACGAAAACAATCGATTATAATCGATTATTTGAAAATTAATAATCTATTATAATGGCACTATTATAATCCTACTTTAATCATTATTTCAAAAAAAATAATCTATTATAATAGATTATTTTAATCAAAATAATGATTAAAGTAGGGTTGTAATAGTGCCATTATAATAGATTATTAATTCTTAAAAAATCTATTTTAATCACATTTTCCCGCAACTGTTTTTATATGAGCACAACCTCTGACAATATTGATTTCAATCTATTACCACTTTGCACACCTGTTAATCAATTGTAATACCATTCTTAGTATGCAATCCATTTTCATCCACAGTAACCTTTCAATCCATGTCAATCTATTACCAATTTTCAAGCGATTTTTTTNGTTACTGTGGATGAAAATGGATTGCATACTAAGAATGGTATTACAATTGATTAACAGGTGTGCAAAGTGGTAATAGATTGAAATCAATATTGTCAGAGGTTGTGCTCATATAAAAACAGTTGCGGGAAAATGTGATTAAAATAGATCTTTTAAGAATTAATAATCTATTATAATGGCACTATTATAACCCTACTTTAATCATTATTTCAAATAAAATAATCGATTATAATCGATTGTTTTCGTGATTTTTTTTTACGTGGGAAGCAAAGTGAAGAAAAGCTTCATGCTGACTTTTACTTGAACCTGAAACTCTAAGGATATGATAGGGTGTAAAATGAAAAATCTATGTGATAGGGCAATGTAAGGGTACACAGTCCAAATGGCAGGACAGGGCATGGCTACGAGTCTATAGGACAGGGTAGGGCTAGGGTAAGAACATCATAGGGTAGGGCAGGACAAGGGTACGAAATTATACGATAGGACAGGGTTAGGGTACAAAAAGGTCTTAACCTGCAGAACTCTACTCTGTAACACATCTTTTCAATTCTCTGGATATTTGACACGAAGCATTCTCTATATCATAAATATAAGAGAATTTTAAATATTTAAATACAATGATATTGGTGTTACCCTCTTAAACTTTTTGAACTACAACCATTTATGACTAAGAATCTTTGCAATTTTAATTATTATGTTACATTGTCGTCGCGTCACAAAAATTTCTTTTTTCAAAGATCTCGTTTATGTCATTCAAGTATTATGAGCCACGTCGGAGAATCTTATCTTCAGATATAGTTGACGTAGTGTTCCATGTATATGTTTCATAACACTGGAGTTTCCTTGCCATAATATTATTTTTCGAGACATACTTTCAGATCATACTCTGAATTGTTTCGTTAATGCTAAAATGACTGTCTAGATTATGCTTATGTAGTGAAAGACAGTTTTGAAGAAATTATAAAGTCAAAAAATGATGATTTACGTCCAATTTCATCACTTGTTTAGTAACAATCAGCATCATTAGAATCAAACATGTTTTTTTGAGTCGAGTTAACTATTTTAAGAAATATTGAAAGAGTTACCTGAATTTCGCAT
Organism: Rotaria magnacalcarata; assembly: GCA_900239745.1. Classification (NCBI taxonomy): domain Eukaryota; kingdom Metazoa; phylum Rotifera; class Eurotatoria; order Philodinida; family Philodinidae; genus Rotaria; species Rotaria magnacalcarata. The sequence goes on from OENM01000713.1 coordinate 3,278, forward strand.
GAGCTAAATCAAGAGTAGGACATTAGTGTAAAAAGTTAGATTATGAGGCTATATTTTTTTGAAAGAAAATGAAACGTGTAAAACTAGCTTTTAAATATTTCATGGATTAATTGTATACATCATGCTGCACTTTAAAAACCTGTTGACATAGGTTTTTAAATTATATTTGATTGACAAAAATTTATTTTTGTAAAATAGCAGAAACAAAATACAATAAAATTTTTATAGAAAATATAGAAATGAGAATTTTCTTCATCAATATAAAATCTACTAAATATAGAATTAGATTTGACGAGCAAAAGTTATATTCATATCGATAAAAGTTTACATACAAAACAAAACCTTCTTTTGTAACAACGAATTTTGTAGAAAATTTAAAACATAAAAACAATGCTCGTTATCTTGTACTCCAAATGAATAGAACAATACCAAATGTTCATGTTTAACATAAAGCGCGCTAAGACAAGGTAGATGTGTCTTCAAATTGGAAATAAATCTTTCTATAAAGTCGATATGTATTACATAAAAACAGTTAAGTTCAACGAGATGAGAATACTCAATAATCGATTATGTCTTTTCAGATTTCACTTTTTTTTATATTGTATTACTGAGTGTCAGATGATTGAGTACTGGAAATGAACGCGAGATTTGAGCAAAGAACTCATGTTCTAAAGATCGGATAACGCCGAAAATATGCAAAGCGCGAATATTCATGAATAAACCACCAGGAAAACTCTGTAATGAGCCGTATACGTTTCATATTTAACGGCAATGAATAAACATAACATCGGCCTAAATTGTAATGATTATAGTTGATGTAGCAATCAGCATAGCATTCTCTTTCAATGAATGTCGATAGAATATCACTAGGAGATGGTTACCCATCAATGAATATCTCACTCCATTAATATTCGTGTGCTTATGTTCTACCTTCAACCATTTGTTATAATGGTTTTCCCTTTATCCTTTTGTTTACTTTCTGAAGTAGATTTTATCAGTTGTACCATGTAATTGATTGCTTTGAACTTCTTGAATAGATTATTTTCCTATTGTAGATATGTCGACAGTGTATGACAGCGACCTCTATTTTCCATTCGCATATTTTCGCGAAAAACCAAGAGCACGATTTGATAGAGAACCATTTTCTCGATCTATTGATTATATTAAAGCTATGTTTAGTCTCAGAGAAAAAACTCAGAGGACCAATCACCAGGCACTGGCTACTTTCACTTATTCGACAATTCAGCTCAGGATGCAAAGCATAAGTTTGATTGATGTTTTTTCTAAAACGAAACTACTGAAGATGAATATTATTTATAGATGAAACCATCTCGTTTAGCACGTCGTTTTAATAAGAAAGGTCGTCAGCAAAAGAAAATCGTTATTGAACAAAATTCATCAACTAATGTATTTTTGATTTTATGTTGTATTTTTGTTTAAATTAAATTTTTATTTGTATACCATTCAACAGGTTATTGTTGAAGGAGAAACGACCACAGCTGACAATAATTCAATTTTGCCATCAAAAAAACGAACCACTCATGCTATTCATCAAAAAGCGCCTGCTAAACGTAAATTGTCGAAAAAAGAACGTAAACGTCTTGAAAAAGTGCTCGATGTTAAAAAGAAAAAAGCGAAAGTAAAGAAACAGATTTACTATTTCTATTGTGCTTCTATGTTTACTTGTTTTATAGAGAGTCGAATTACTTGATCAATTAGGTCAAGTACAAATTTCTAATGACGAATTAGCTCTTCTACATTCAGTAAAAAACATCGGTAGTAAAGCGAAAAGGTAATTTTTTTTTTATTTTGAAATTAAAAGTAAAATTTTCTTTTTACACTAGGCAACCATTTGATTCTCATTCTTCAACGCTTACTTCTTCGCCGTTGATTAATTTTACTCCACTTTCAAAGAAACGTCCAGCTCAACTACCGACTGAATCTATTCTAAAGTTAGTTTAATACTCTTTAGTTATAAGTTAACATTTGACTTTATTCAGTGAATCAGAATCAAGTTCAGATGAAGATGACGATGAAACTATAAATGATGAAGAGATTCGTAAAGCTTTAGCTCCTTCTCAACCAGCACTACCAGTAGTAGCAGTTCCTTTGCCTACCGTCAAAAAACGACAACGTGAAGATAGCACAAGTAGTACCGAAGAAACAAAAATCGATATTCCCGCTCGGCCACATGCTAATGTTCAAGTCGATCGTAGTGAAGAAATGCAAGCATTACGTTCACAATTACCAATTATTACTGAAGAACAAGCTATCATGGAAGCCATTCATGATAATCTTGTTGTACTTATTTGTGGAGAAACTGGTAAAAAACAAATTTCATATTAAATTAAAACAAACCAAATAAAATTTGTTTAGGTAGCGGTAAAACAACTCAATTACCTCAATTTCTTTACGAAGCTGGCTATACTCTCGATGGTAAAATGATTGGTATTACCGAACCAAGACGTGTGGCTGCTATATCAATGGCAACACGTGTTGCACAAGAATTAAATTTAACAAATGAGTCTGTTCATTTATTTTTGTACAAAATTTTCTTTTTAAATCATTTATCTTTCTAGACAAGTTTCATATCAAATCCGTTATGAAGGTACCTTTAAACAAGACACAACACGTATTAAATTTATGACTGATGGTGTTCTATTGAAAGAAGTTCAAAATGATTTTTTATTAACTAAATACAGTTGTATACTGATCGATGAAGCACATGAACGTAGTGTTGCAACAGATGTTTTAATCGGTTTACTCTCACGTATCGTACCCATTCGTTGTCGCCGAAATGATCCACTTCGTCTTGTTATCATGTCAGCTACTATGCGTATAGAAGAATTCGTTAGTAATCGCCATTTATTTAAATTAAAACCAAAGATAATTAATATTGATGCAAGACAATTTCCGGTTACAATTCATTTTAATAAGCAAACACCGAAAAATTATATTAATGAAGCATTTAAAAAAGTTTGTAAAATTCATCGACAATTACCATCCGGTGGCATCCTGGTGTTTGTTACGGGTCAGCAAGAAGTTCAAACATTGTGTCATCAATTGAGAAAAAAATTTCCGATGAAAACACAAACAGAAGATGATGGTAAAATTTGTTTTTCGGTCTCAGAAAGACGTCTGTATAGGAATTGCTTCTATGAGACGTTCGCTCCTGATTTTATGAGAATATTTCAACAAATCTATGTAAATATTCGACATTTATTGCGCATATGTTTTTCTTGTTTACATATGCGTAACATAGAGAAACGATAGGCACCTACTTAAACAAAGTAAAAAGCACTCCTACACGTTTAATTCATTAGTTATTTGGTGCAAAAAAACAGAATTCGTTTTTCTAATATTTAGACGAACCACAATTTAAAACAAAAAAATTTAGAAAAGAGAAAAGAACAACCAACGACAATAGAACTTCATTGGATATAATCGATGAAGAAGAACTTGAACATTTACAGTCGGATATTGATGAAGACGAAGAAAAGGAACAAGAACAAGAAGAAGAATGTACAATCACAAGTGATCTTGATGATGAAGATACGAATGTAAAAGGAATATCTTTTGAACCACTTTATGTTCTTCCAATTTATGCAATACTTTCATCAGAAAAGCAAGCTCGAGTAAGTTTTCTGTACCCAATTTATTTATGTCACATAAAAATTCTCATTAGGTATTCGAACCTCCACCACCAGGCACACGTTTATGTGTTATAGCGACTAATGTTGCTGAAACATCTATTACCATATCCAATGTAAAATATATTGTTGATTGTGGCAAGGTAGTTTTTTTTTATAAAATGGAAAATGAAATTGTTTTTATGTATGATTTCCCGTTAGGTTAAAACAAAGCATTATGATAAATTAACTGGTGTATCAACATTTCGTATCGAATGGACTTCCAAAGCATCAGCTAGTCAACGAACAGGTCGTGCTGGTCGAACAGCGCCGGGTCATTGTATGTAGAGATCGATTTCATGAAATCAATCATCTAACGGAGAGTTTCATTTTTATAGGTTATCGACTTTATTCATCAGCGATCTATAATGATTCATTCGCGGAATATACAGCTCCAGAAATCGTTCGAAAGCCTGTTGAAGATCTTGTTTTACAATTAAAAACATTAAACATTGATCGTCTTGCCAATTTTCCATTTCCGACGTCACCGGATTTGAAAGCAATCAATGTTGCTGAACAACTTCTCATTCAGTTAAACGCACTAGATAGTAAATCACCAACGAAAACAATTACTGAACTAGGTCGTCGAATGTCAGCGTTTCCAATCAATCCCAGATATTCAAAAATGCTTGTTATTGCTCAAGAAAATAAAGATATATTACCCTATGTAATTGCACTTGTTGCAACACTTAGTGTCAATGAAGTATTAACCAGTGGGCTAGTTAAAATTCAAAAAGTAAAAATAGTTTCTTTTATTTTTCAAATAAAATATTCAAAAGAATATTTTCTAGAATAGTCAAGAACTTTGCATCAATCTAGATGATGTCCGACGACAATGGATAGGACAAGTATGTATTTTTATTTTGATTGGTGAATATGGGATTTTTCATTTGTTAATAATACATAGGGTGAACCACTTTTATTCGGTGATATGATGGTTTTACTGAAAGCTGTTGGCGCATTAGATCATCAAAATTCAAAAAATGATCTATCGATTTGTACACGCTATGGTTTGAGACCAAAAGCTATGACCGAAATTCGTAAAATTCGTCGACAATTGACACAAATCGGTAAAAGAAATATTAGGCTTCACCCTTTTTTTACAGAGAGGATCAGAAAGCGGAGTTTTGTTTTTGCCACAAAACATCTGTAGAGAAAAGGAAGAAAAACAACAGATGAATAATATCTGTCAGAAACTCTATTCCAGCCACTATGAATTCTTTCTTTCTTTCCTTATTCAATCACCCTAGAAAACTAAAGCTTCCTTTTCTCATTGTTTTTCTTTCCTTCGCCAAATTATTATTCCGGAAGAGAAAAACAAGGCAAGCTATTTATCACACATAGGGATATCCCATGGGTAGAAAATATTTGATTTAGTAAACCGAATACTTTGCTTTTAGTGAAATCAATATTACCCGAAACAGCAACAGTACTCGATGCTCGTCTTCTACCACCTAGCGAGCAGCAAATATGCCTATTACGTAAAGTGCTTGCAGCTGGCATGGTCGATCGTTTAGCCAAGTAAATTTGCATGTTTATGATTGATAGTTTTAGATTTTTTTCTTTGTAGGAAAATCGAAGGATCTGTTGTGATTAATGGCCATAAAGCAAATAATGCCTATCAGGTTATTTTCATAGAAAAACAAAACTACAATTCCGATGCTTACGATTTAGACTCTTCTACTCGAAGAACCGGTGTTTATTCATCCATCATCCGTGCTTGCAAATGATTCACCACCATTTGTTTGCTATCAAGAATTACATGAAACAAGTCGAATATTTATCAAAGGTAAATTGTTTGCTATGGAACTATCGAAGGAGCTCTGAAATATTTAGATATTTGTGCTATTCAAATGGATTGGATTGTTCAAATAAATCCGCATTTATGTTCATTTGGTCCAATTGAAGAAGAACCATCGCCACGTTATGATGAAACTCAAGATAAATTACTTTGTCATCGTAAAGCAACCATAGGTCAACGAGTCTCGTGGTCATTGGGTCCACCTGTTGAAACAATTTTTTCAAATAATACAGTTGATCGTTATCGTTGGTTTGCAAAATTTTTTCTCGATGGAATTATTTGTCCACGTCTTTTACAATTTCGTCCTGCTCTATTGTGTTCATCTAATGCCATGGTTAAATCCTGGGCATCACTCATGGAACGAACACAATTATTACTTAATGCATTAGTAGCAAAAGACATTGATAGTCGAACACAATTGAAAGAAGTTTGGTCTGCTCAACCGAAATGTAAGCAAATTAATTCAATGATGCGTTTGCTTGAATTTCTTTTTTGATTTAGATCTACTTGATGTCTATTGTGATTGGTTACCGGAATCACTACATGCTCAAGTTAGATCTCTATGGCCACCAGTACCGTCTGTTTTGAAAAAATAAAGTTATGCATACAAAATTTGTTTCTGTCTTTTTTTTTGTATGTAAAAATTCATTCTAAGAATGTTTTAAATTTAAATATAAAACGAAAACTTGATAGTATCATTGTTATCGATTGTTCATCTATGAACAATTCTAGATAAAATCAAAAGCGTCTCAACAATGCCGCGTATCGACAACGATATAAAACTTGATTTCAAGGATGTTTTAATTCGACCAAAACGTTCAACATTAAAAAGTCGAGCCGATGTCGATTTAACACGCGAATTTATATTTCGTCATAGTAAAAAAACTTATGATGGAATACCAATCATTGCATCTAATATGGATACAGTTGGAACATTCGAAATGGCAGTGCAACTATCAAAAGTTAGTTCTTCGTTAAAAATAATTGAAAAATCATTTTCTTTTTCTTTTACAGTTAAAATTATTTACAACTGTTCATAAACATTATACAGTTGAACAATGGAAAGAATTTGCTGCTGAAAATAGTGAAGCTCTTCAAGTAAGAAATGACTTATCAAAACAATCTGCTAATTAAATCAGTTTTAGAATGTAGCAGTTTCGACTGGCATGACAGAAAATGATTTTAAAAAACTACGGTATATTTGTTTATTGGAATTGATGAGGAAGTTCAATGATGTCTGTTTAGTGATATTATGACTTCTATACCAGAACTTGATTATATATGTGTTGATGTAGCGAATGGTTATTCGGAGCATTTTGTTGAATTTGTTCGATTGGTGCGAAAAGAATTTCCTGATAAAACAATATTTGTATGAAAGATTTGTGTTGTCCAATAAGGGGTTCGGAATGATTTTCTTTTAGGCTGGAAATGTTGTTACATGTGAAATGGTCGAAGAACTTATTCTAAGTGGCGCTGATATTGTTAAATGTGGAATAGGACCAGGTTTAGTAAAAATGATTTTAGAAATTGAGATAGAATTTTAACTAACATTTAAGAAAGATTTCTATTATTATAATCATGAGTCAATCTTTGCAAAAGATTGAATTTGTACGTAAGGGAAATTATTTAAATGTTTCATTGAATAAGTAAAGACATTCTATTGCATGAAATGAAGATAAGGTTACATATTTTTAACTGGAGATTATCCTGTATGTTTAGGCAGTGTATGTACAACTCGTTTGAAAACGGGTGTTGGCTATCCTCAATTGTCATGTATTCTTGAATGTGCTGATGCTGCACATGGTCTCGGTGGACATATTGTTAGCGTAGGTTTTTATTTTCTAATAAATAGGATTTGTACGCGTTGAATTGAATAGGATGGTGGTTGTACAAGTCCCGGTGATGTTGCTAAAGCATTCGGAGCTGGTAAGTTTAAACAAACAAAAAAATATCTGATAAGAAAATTAAAATTATTTTAGGTGCTGATTTTGTTATGCTTGGTGGTATGCTTGCTGGCCATGATGAAAGTGGTATCGGTGAAATAATCGAACGAAATGGACGAAAATATAAATTATTCTATGGAATGTCTTCAAAAACTGCTATGGATAAACATGTAAGAAATTTATTGGTCGACTAATTTCGATTTCAAAATTTAATCCATAGTCTGGTGGTGTTGCGGAATATCGAGCATCGGAAGGCAAAACCGTAGAAGTTCCCTATCGTGGGTTAGTTCTGGGCACTGCACAGGATATTTTAGGTAAGTTTCTATGCGTTCTTTAAAACCAATCGTATACAAATAGAATAATGTATTATTAGGTGGTGTTCGTAGTTGTTGTACTTATGTAGGCGCTGGCAAATTAAAAGAACTCAGTCGACGGACAACATTTATTCGTGTCAGGTATTTATTACATCGTATCGATTGACTTTTACATTGTTTCTATCGTTTTCTTAGTCAACAATTGAATGAAGTATTTTCTTCCACTACAGTACAAGTTTAAACAGTCACTCATTTTGTGATTCCTTTTTCTTTTTGCACTACAGTAACAATAGATAAAACAATTTGAATAAACCATACATTTTCCCTCTTTCTCTTTCTCTCTATCTCATTCAATGTTTGTTCACGTCTATTGTGTAAAAAAGAGGACGAAGAAGAAGAAGAAGAAGAGATTAGTCATTGAACAATGTAAATAATCATAGACAAAAGAATGAAAGTAAATAGACGACACGAACATTGGTAGAAGATGTTGTTTCGATATTGGTTCATGTTACTATTTTTGACATTTCTATTGATTTTACCATTGAACGCTGACCGAAAACCTTCATTTCGAACTACATTTTCATGTTTCAAATGTACACATCATGATAAACCTCAAGAAATGAAAGAAGCAGCATGTATGAAAAAATTTGATTTAAGTAAATATACTCAAGACGAATGTCAAAGTGAAAATGGTCCAGGTAAATGCCTTAAATCATATGAAAAAACGGAAGCACGTACAAAAAAGCAAATTGAAGATGATGAACGATCTGTAACAACACGTAAATGTGTATCACAAGGTGAACTTGATTATTTAAAAAACGTACGAAACATCGATACAACCGACGGATGTCATACAATACGTTCAACGAAAACTAAACATAAAGTTTATTGTTTTTGCTCAACGAATCTATGTAATCATGCGCGAAAAAGTTATAACTTATCCATACTTAGTCTGTTTTTTTGTCTAATAGTTGTTTTATTTTATAAAATAAAAATCTAAAGAATATTCTCGAACAAATAAACAGAATTTGTTTTCATTGCATAATTCCATTAGCAATAAAATGTCCATATATATATATATATATAAATCAATTGTAAAAACAAAATATAACTCCACTATGACACACATGCAACAGGTATGGTGGTGGTGATAATGATTACTATTTTTATTGAATCTTATTTTAATGTAGGGACGAATTGATAATGTTGATGCAACTGCTCAACAAAAATATCATTACGTTCAAGCAACTGATAATAACGAACCGAAAAGATATGTATCAAATTCGCATAAATCAGTTTTTAATTTAAAATGGAAAATTCCAGGTTCTAAACAAAATACAATACAGACTGAACAAATGTACATGGCAAATCCAAATCCTGGTTATGCCGTAGCAAATGCACCTGTTGAATATTATTATCCCTATGCTCGTCCACCTGAGGCTACGAAGAAAAAACAACTGCCGAAAAAAACAAGTCATCAGCCAGTTGATGATACAGTAAAAAAACCAACAGGAATAAGACAAAGTGAAAAAGCCGCCAATGTATATAGTAGTAAGAAATTGAAAATAGAACATCATTATGTTGATTCACCAGATGAAGCAGAAAGGCTTATTGCTGAACTTCGACAAAAAGGCTTTGTCGAAACGGGTATTGAAGTACAAGGAAGAGGTCCTGATGATAATTAATACAATAAGAATATTTTAACATTGCCATTTATATTCGTATGTAACGATGAGCAGCTGTAAATAATCTTACTTGTTTTAATAATAAAATTCAAGTAGACATAACCAATCATATGATTGATGGGTTTCTGGGGCCAACAGTATTCTGCTTCTATATTTAATATTGATAGTTCCATCATCAAACGAGGAATTTCGTTTGTTTACTTGTCAATCGTGTTATTAGAGATAAGGTCTTAGCAACATTTTATATAGAAGAATGTGGCATTATTTATAGTCGTCATTCGAATGAATAATGACAATTAACTATAGCAATAATTGGATATCAGATTTCATGACACTTTCAAGCTGCGTTATAGTCTGGAAGGAGAAATTGTCTTGAGTGTAACAATTTAAGACGAGATAGAAGAAGTACCGTAATAGAAACGTTTTCAGATATTTGATTGACGTATAATAAAATAAATGATATTATAATTGTAGCATCGAGAGAAAGAATCTGTTGTCTACATATTTTTTTCATCACGCATGCCAGAATTCTCCGAGGAATTACTTTTTGTAGTCGCAACTGCTGTTTTTTAACAGGCTTTTTTTTCCTTTTCAGGTATAATAAGCGTCCTCTTTCGCCCAGACGAATTTAATTCGTCTATTTAACTATCCAATTTCAGTATAACTAAATATATATTTAAATTTCAATTAATATTTCTTTTGACTGATGGCGAATCGTTCAGAGTCTGAAGAAAAAAAGCGTAAGTAATTTTTGAAAATTTCAATTTTTATATCGATTTCTTTTATTAGGTAATATTTTTCATCGTCTCAGTTCATCCGTTTTGGATATAACCGCAACTACACAGTCCCCTGAACATGATCCACAATTATTTCGTGCAGCATTTATTCATTCAGCAGCTATTATATTTGTTTTCGTAGGCGGCGCATGTGGTCTACTTGCCTATCGAGTATTAGAGCCATTTCTCCGCAGTATATTATGGTCAATATTAGCCGGTGCATTTTTATTTCCATTTAAAAATCATTTAACATTAACAGCTCGACATTATTTACATCAATTGGATACAGATTCACATGTAATATTTTATGGTTTAGTTGTATTGTTACCATTACGAACAATCGATAGAACAATTGAATCAATTTTCCCATATAGTAAAAAAAAATGGAGAGAATTATTAATCGTTTTTATATTTTTACTATCGATTCAATTGGTTCAAACCGGTTTTGTTTATCATTGTATATTTACCATCGGGTATGGTTTTATTCAGAAACTTAGTTTTATTGTTCATCTATGTGATTCATTATGGGTGACAGCAGTACTTTTCGGTTATTTAGTAACTGTTCTAACTATGTATGATAATTCACCGGTGATAAGATTTTTATTAAATCTCTTGGCTATACCAGTTTGGTTTATTCTATTACTTTATCTTTCACAATTTCTTCCCGTTAATTGTCGATTGATTGTAGTTATTCTATCGATTTTATTAACAATGATTGGTTTTGTTGTAGATTTTCGAGAACGAACTAAACAAAATACCGTTCGTAAGTAGATCAGTTTCTTTTTAATAGAAAGAAATAATTCTATAGAGTAATGCTTTCGATTTGATAATTTTGTTTAGAATCAGAATCTACAAATGATAATGAACGTCGTAAATCAATCTTCACTTATTTTATTAACGTATTCAATGGAATACGAACATCTAATCATGTTACACAAGAACAATCTTCAGTAACTGATACGTCAAATTCTTCAGCGTCTTCTACCCCCTATTTTAAATTTATATTTTGGTCTTTAGTAGCTATTAAATTCTATGAAGGCCATTGGTATCTTGTACGAATATTAATTTTTGTTAGTATTTATACAACAATTAAAAAATTACTCATTATAACATACATCTATTTAACAAGACAAGAAAGTATTCAATGTTTAATTCAGCGAATCATCGAATTCTTACAAGTTCGGTAAGAAGAGATTTTATTTTTCTACCACAATATTTTATTTTTCTAAAAAATTAGACGTGATGTTTTAACTCCATCACCTTTAAATGGTCTTCTTCGTTTTTTTATCAAAGGAGATAAAAAATTTAATCATGGCTTACAAGCATCTATCGATTATCTAGTTAGTGCTTGTATGATTGTTACACTATTGATTACCGTTCTTTTTGGTACAATACTTCTTCTCATACAGGTTTTTATTTTTGAAATGCTTCTGTTGAATCTATATTTTTGTTATTTAATTAGATTCATCATGAAAGTAAACATATGATTCAATTGGCAAGTAATCTTATTAATGAAACACTTGTACTTCAACCATCATTTCAACATTTGTTACCTGATAAAGAACATATGGGTCAATTAATGGATTCGGCTGTGAATAATTTTTATTTTGTTGGTAGAAATTGGATTGGAAAGCAGGTTAGTCGAAATAATATTCAACTAATATGTTTTCCAAGATAAAATCTCAGGATATATTCGTTTTGCATTGTCACACCAGAGTGAATTTCTATAGAAATCAACGTGTTTTGAAATTAATTTTAGATAAGTGCATTAAGTCAAGATAGTTTATCGAATACAAAATTAGAAAAAGATGTATTACAATTATGGGATCATTTCTATGAATATATGTCGAATACATCAGTATTATTATTACCCGATAAAAATCATAGTACAACAATTTATTCGCCGATCAATCATACATTGATCATACCGAATCTTTACTTCCACTTTAGTGATTTATATCGTTTGATTCATAATAATTTAGATTTTCTACATAGTGTTCTGGATTCAATTTGGAAGAATACTACACTTCTATTAACATTATTATCAACAATTATTTCTCTACTGTTCACTGGAGGTTTCGCTTTGTTTAATTTTCTTGTTTCGTTTATTGTTTTTGTTACTTTACTTTTCTATTTGTTGTCACACTCGGATCAGCCTATCTATCGACCTACTGAATGGTTAAATAATACATTAGCTGTCGGTGGAAAAGGTTTAGGTAAAGCAGTGAACGATGCAGTTACGAGTGTTTTTGTTGCATCATTAAAAATTGCTGCTTTCTATGGTCTTTATACGTATGTATTACATACAGTAGTTGGTTCAAATCTTGTATTTTTACCAGCTGTTATTGCATCGATATGTGCTGTTACTTTAAAATCTTATTGGGCAGCACTACCTGGCTGTCTTGATCTATGGCTTGTACAACAACGACCTTTGAGTGCTTTTATTTTATTACTTGGTCAAATCGCACCAGTTTATGTTGTTGATACAGCTATTTATAGTGAAGTAAAAGGAGGCGGACATCAGGTAAGATTTCACTTTTTCCTCTGACATGAACTTTACTTTTAATTTGTTTTCTTAAAAATAGTATTTAACAGCTTTGGCTATCGCTGGCGGTGTTTATTATCGTGGGATCGAAGGAGCTTTAATAGGTCCGATTGTGTTATGTTGTTTATTGGTTGGTGCACGATTATATAATGAAACCATGGCCACGACACTGTCTCCAAATCATGAACAAGTGTCACCAAAATCTTCATCAAATCATACAACGCAACCTTTAGTTCGTTCACATACCATGACAAATTAATTTCATTGCATGCATAATAAGTATTGCTTATTTTTTAGTACCATTCAAGTTATGTTTCATGATTTATTTTCTCTCGAGTATTTGCTTACATAAATAAAAATAGATAGAACTGATTTACTTTGTAGATGGATTCATTTTGCTCAGCTAGAAGAAGGTCACGATCTAGAGGGTGCGGGTGTATCAGTCTTCTTTCAACGCTCACACCCACCCATCAATTCTAAATCAGCACCATTTACGTTAGTGAACATACAGTAAAACATCAGGTGAATATTTTACGAACAAGTTCTTTTCGTTAATTGAAAGATAAACAAAAACACGTTTAATTCTAATAGAAAAACACCAGTTAAGAATGAAAGTTCTCACATGCAGATTTGTCAATTTTAAACATTTGAATACGATAGTTCGACATATCAGCTACATACAAGTTACCGTTTCGGTCAAATGACAAATCAAATGGTTCACTAAGTTGATTAGGTTTATCGCCTAATTCATCGCCTCCAATAATAACTATGCCATCTTTCTTTCCTTTTAAATAACGCATCACTCGATTATTCACAGTATCAGTCACGTAAACAGAGCCCATTTGATCAACAACAAGTGAAGTAGGAAATGATAACTGATCGAGTCCACTATCTGACTCATTTACACCAGCAATCAGAATGCCTTCTTGTGCATTATCGATCCATTTCATGATTCGGTTATTGAGATGATCGGCTACATATACGGATCGATCTTTATCAATAAATGAATAGTAGGGTGAATTGAGCTGATCCAAATCTGAACCTCGTCCATGTCCACCGGCTACAATCTTTTCACTAGTATTTGTTCCAATATGCCACCGACTAACACGGTGTTCACCAAAATCAGTAACATACAAAAATTGATCACTGTCAATCATCAAACCAGCACAAGAAATATTTGAAATATATATCTCTCCCTTCGAAACACCTTGAGGCCATCGGATCACTCGGCGATCTCCATAATCACAAATGAACATTGTTCCATTCTTATCAATAGCAAGATCAACGGGATTAAATATACCATCATCAACGCCCTTTACATCGGCTACAACCACACCATTATTAGACGATGAGCCCCATTTTATCACTCGCTGATTTGCTTGATCGGCAACATAGACCGAACCATCATCGTCACTGATAAACAGCCCGCTGGCAAAGTCAAGTTGATTTAATTCACCACCAATTCCATTTCCACCAGCAACAGTTATTCCATCCCGTGACCATACTGCCTTTTCACAGATTCCATCTGAAGTTGGAGCTAAAAAACAATAAGAGATACACGCCTGAAAATTCGATCCATTTCACTAATTACTTGATGTTGTTGTTGTTGTTGTTGTTGTTGTTGTTATTTCTTGTATTGGTGGACACATGGTATTTGTAGTCATGCTTATTGGATAGCATAGAGGATGTACTTGACATTGTGGATGCTGAACACATACATGGTCAGGTTGAAGACATGCTTGATTTTTACCAAAACACGAACTTAGTTCTGAACATCTGACATGAAGGAAACTACATTTGCCTGCATTGGTATCACCCGGTAGTTTTAGACATCTGCAACCAGGATTTGATGAACACTGAGAATATTGAGTCAATCCTTGACATGTCTGTGTTTTAACTAAAACTGGACAATAGATACGTAAAGACCAGTCACATAGAAATCGTAAACAATACCTAAGACGCTAAACAAAATAGATATTAGATTAGAAACATAAAGAGTTAAGTATTATCATACTTGAGAATAGCAATAAGGAATAACATGACGCGAGATTGCATTACATGATGATCATGTGTAGTCGTATGACTCATTTTCTTTCTGCAAAATAGAACAGTAATTTTACCAGAAAATTGGAATCAAAAACATCTATTCAATCGATCTTTAACTCCCATTCTCACAATGAGTCAAGACAGAGACCTATAATTATGAGAATCATATCGTAAAAGAGCGAAGTAGCTCTTTTGTTATAATTAGACTACTTTCAGTTTTTTGCCGCATGCAATATTTTCGATCGATTTAAGTCACGAGATGATTTCTTTTTATCAACTCTCATCATGAAAGTCTAACATAACGAATCGAACAAGAAAAAAAACAAGCAAAGTACAACGTCAAACAGAACGATAAGAACAAATAGATTACTTTTTTCTTCTTCTACATAAATAAAAGATAACGCCGATTTGTTTTAAAGAATAGCTGCATACTAAGTTCTTTTCGCATATAAGCAAGTTAAAACGAATCAACAAAAGAAAACATTCACTTCACATGTTATTCTAATAGTAAAATTTAGTGGAAATTCGGTTTTGTAGAAAATCGACTGTAAACAAGCTAATGCATTTTCAAGCTTAAGAGTGTGCGGGTATGACTAGAAAATGAATGGCGAACCAACATCCGTACCCACACCCAACATTTAATCATTTCATTTAAAGTGGATTCAATGCTATACAGAAGTTGCACGCAAGCCACTATCAGTTACAACAAAAGTTTGCTCAATCGACCTCACTGATTTGACCGATATTTTTATAGTAGGTAGCCCAAACAAAATTCGGAAGAACCTAAAAACTTCAGTTCAAATGAATGAACTATTTGGGAGAAATATGCGTCTACAGTAAGAGGCAGTCGAGTATCTTGTATTCCAACAATTTTCAGTAGATTTTCATTTTCTTGAGCATGATAAGAGTTATAACAACAATTTTTCACCATCAATATTATCAACTATGGACTATTGTTTGATGGTATTAAAAGTATCATAGTTCTGGCTCAGAAAACAAGGCCACAATGTATAGGGCGAATTGGTCAAATCAGTTAGATGGATGAATTTAAGTATAGTCTCATATGAAAGAGCACATTAAAATGCATCGAATGGTGTATTCAAAACTTTTATTTGAAAAAAACAAAATTGCAATCGCTATTTTTAGTAAATAGCGATGCAGAGGTCTTGTTATTGAACCTTGAATCCTGCCCATTGGATTCTATACACTTCTATACGAAAACATCCTAAATCGCACTTATCGAATAAGCAAAACATCCAGTCCAGCACAGTAAAGACGCGCTCAACCTCAGTTTTCTCCGACAACTAATTTTGTTTTCCACAAAGGATTTAAACTAAATAATTAGGTAAATACAAAGACAACTATGTTATCTGGTATTACGTGAATTTCTGCATCTTTTGATGTATTATCAATAGGCTGAACTATAAAATATTAAATAAATGCGGAAACATCGGATTTGCATCCGATCATTATGTGTACTTCAAAAACTGAGTCGATTAATATATGTTGTGAAAAATTCTGGGGAAAAAATTCTTTTTT
>OENM01000713.1:19889-55539 GCA_900239745.1 Rotaria magnacalcarata
GTACACAAAAAGCATATATGGTAAAACATTGATAGCATCTTTTTAGTGAAAAAAATCCGAGTTCTTTTAAAATGATTAATAAAAATAACAGAAGATACAAGAGATTTAACGAATTCTGTATTACAGTTCACTTAAAGAGCTTTTATCATGAAGCAAATGCATAACTAGTACAGGGAAAAGATAAGTTTCTTTATTTTAATTGGTGCATGTGAACTGAACTGTGAATAGATTTAGACACGCTATTGACAACACCAATAATGGAAAACAGATCAAACATGTCAATAATCGGATTGTTGCTACATAATGAGTAAATAAAAAGATCAGCGAAACCATGATGAACACCAGCATTTGCACTAAAAAGGTTGATATTAAAAATTCTAGCTAGAATTATATGTTTCAAACACTTACTGAAAGCACCAATAAATTTAATTATTGTGAGCATGAATTAAAATGGAATGAGTCTTGGAATAATATCTGGAGCTGATCCAATATAATTAAATATTTCTTTTCCTTAGTATTTAATTGCTCTAAATATTATTCGTATCATCCTAGATAGAGGGCTACAGGCTTTGTTTACAACTGTAAACAAATGTATAACCTCGCTATTCGATCGTATACGGAGAAATACCGATCAAAACAGCGATCGTTTAGGAATTCTGTATATGAGGACAGTAAACCACCGTGCTTGTTAGATCTGCGATGATGAATGACAAAGGATAATTGTTGTGGAATAAAATCGCCAAATATATCAAATATACTTAGGTGAAGTTAGCAGTGGATTCGTTCATGCGTATGTTCGTAAAAGAATCGACACTGTAAGTTCATCTATTTGCCACTGTTACGGATGTTTCTTAAAAGTAAAAATCGTATGTAGTCGTCATCGGTATCATCAGATGATTCTATCTGAAACATTCTGTTTTAAATACTATACACTGCAAAAATTACAATATCAACAGTCGTTTTTGATCTATTTTTGGTTAAAGAAATAGAATATCATGATGCGTTACCAGAAACCTATTTTTGTTATTGATAAATGAATATACTTAAAAATATGCTTGCACTGCCACCTACTGCGTAATGACTGACTATGAGTGTGAATGAATATAACACTAACACCTACAGCGACATCCTAAAAACCTTTCACTCCAACTTTCATACCAGTGGCATGCTTGTTACTAAACAGTAAAAGAAAGTAGCGTGACTTCTCGAAACATTATTCCGTCACGATATTTCTTCCCCTTCAACGTCAACTTTCAATATTTATTCAAATTTTCTTGTCTTCTGTATATAGTTCTTTATGGAAACTATAAGTTTCCTAGCAAAAATAGCTGCCTGCTACTTATACCCGCGCTAAGTTTGAGCCTTCTTTACATTGAGTTCAAAGTCCACGAGCATTTTTTGTCATTCTGTCACTGTCTATACTTTTGGTCACAAAGTTGTAAGCCCAAGAGAATGATTCCGATAGTAGGATCCTATCGGATTCGTGTCGGAATTTAACGGAATCCAACATAAGCATTCGATCCATGTGTTCTGTTGACATCCTATGCTTATTCGTTGGTGATTAAGAAAATGTTTTTTTCGTCGGATCCGTTAGTAGGTCCTAGACCTGGAATCTGATTAGATTTTATCGGCTTGTCATACTCCATGAGGTCCGCTAGGATTCATTGTCGGATTGATTCACCTGAGATGGAAATACGAAATTTAATGAAACTTTCATGATGCCTAGAGCGCCTAGTGTTATTAATTATGCAAAAGCATTCACTTGAGTCTGACTTGATTTCATTGCGATATGGAAGAAACAAAGCGAACAAGCGTTACTTCACTTCGCTTAGATAGGCCGACAAAGAAAACTGTATAGAGTGAAAATAAAGAAACCAAAACTCTCGATAGTAACTATGAAGCCTTACATACAGTTACATTCATTCGAATGCAAATATTATTACAAAAATGTTATGCAATTACGGTTATGGCGTACATTTTAGCAATAATATATATATATATATATCGACGCCAAAAATATTTTTTCTTTTGTTTTATTATTCACGATTCTAATCTTTTAGAACAACTGTTAAATACTTTAGTCTGTATGGCATCTGAAAGCGATAAATTCGATCAAACATCTGAGACGAAAGATGCACTGGTGGTGATGACTAATCAAGAGAAAAAACGACTAAAAATGTTGGAATTAGAAAAGAATCCTGTACTAACCAATCGGCAGCGAAAACAACTGGATATGAAACGACAAGTCGATGAACCACCAGAGAAACGAATCACAAATCAAGAACGGAAACGGTTAGAAATTGAGGCTGGTATTAGCCAGCAACCAGGAACTGGTCGAGATGAATCTAATGAGGTACGTTATCCAAGCACATGTCTTGGTCGAAAATCTTTTAAGCAAGATTTTGGAAAGATAATTTGTTTGTACATATCTTGGTGGTAACAGATAAATCTGTACCTAAGACCTTGCTTGCAAGATTTTCTACTAGGGAACTCAGCAAGGTATTTCACAGATTCAAGAACAAGTCGATGATCCACCAGAGAAACGAATCACAAATCAAGAACGGAAACGGTTAGAAATGGAGGCTGGTATTAGTCAGCAAAAAGGACGTGGTCGAGACGGATCGAACCAGGTACGTCATCCAAGCACGTGGACTCATCAAGGTATTTCACAGATTCAAGAACAAATCGATGACACACCAGAGAAAATAATCACAAATCAAGAACGAAAACGTTTAGAAGANAATGCAGTTGGCACGAAAATTCGTTACACATCAGCTACTGGCTATTCAAATGAGAGAAAAAGCTATAGAAGTCAATGTACAGTACCTGCCAGTTATAAAGATGACGGATGTGCCAAAGAACCAAGAAAACGTGTGGTTCGTCGTATTCGACCTCCAAAAGACTCGCCGCTTGATTTATTTGGTAATCCAGCGAGCTCTCAGTATGATTTGGCTCAGGATGGTTCAATGTATCCATTTAGAGTGCTAATTGGGAAATTTTATAACGGAGAAAGTTTTACTCTAAAATCGTTCATCCAACATGTTGGCCAAATTTTAGATCAAAAAGGCTTCGACTGGTATATTACCGAGAATGACGATGACTTTTTAGAAAAACTGAGTAGTGGCGATTACATTGTTGCTTGGATAATTAGCAACTATTCACCACCCGAAGTAATTGAACAGTTTTCAGCAGCGATTTTAAACTATCACAATTCTGGAAATGGTCTATTCCTGTTCGGCGAGAATGATATTAATTCTTTGGATAAGACGAATATCGCATTGCAAGCAATATTCGGTTCCGAATACCTTTTAGAAGGAAATACACCTGGTCAAGGTACATTGAAACCAAGCACTGACCCATTGACATCTGGTCATTTTCTACAAGATCATTTGATCATGACTGGCATCGAATCATTGTATGAAGGAATAACAATATGCTATCCAAGAGCACAACATTCTGAACTACAAGTCCTAGCAACTTCGACAAATGGTCATTCCTGCATTCTCAGTCGCGGTATCGATGACAGCAAAGGAAGAGTGGTGGTTGATGTTGGATTTACAAAACTATTTGAAGAGTACTGGAATACAGCTGGAACGGGACGATATGTAATCAATGTTTCATGCTGGTTAACAGGCGTGAATTTTATTGACTAAAATATGGAATCATAATCTGACCGAAACAAAATATGATTCAAAAATAAAGACTATCTGCACTGTAAAAAATCATGTTACTAACTGGTTGTGAGTGAGATTAATTTACTCATGAGAGCCGCATCCATTATTGACTGATGAAAATTACAGACGATATTTTAAAAGTGATAAGCATAAAAATTGAAACTAAATGTGTCGTAGATGCAACAAAAAAGGCCAGCGTAAAACAGTATTCAGTAGGTTGTCTAAAATAAAAGCGCGTCACTTCTTGTTATGTCACTATTGTCTTTAATCTTTCTGATAATTCTATCTGATTTACACGATATGTAATGATGAATTTGATTTAACATTCAAATCAGTCTCATAAGTGACTCATCACAATCCAATAATATCAATCGACGCTGTCGAAAAAACTTCGCTGCAATCTTTTTGCCAGCTTGAGTAAACATTATGAAAGCAGCAACATTTGCTTTTTTTCTAAAAATCAAACGATTCATTGATATATTTATGAGTGATGCAAAACGTTTAATTATGTCTCTAACAAAGACTGTAAAGAACGATTGCGCTATAATTTTATAATTTACCGAACAAGAAGTACATTCAATATTTTGTGAACAAACTCGTTATAATTTTGAAATGAAATTTTGAAATTTGTTTTCTTCGATGTCGTCCTTTACTGATAGAAGATTTCATGTCTTTTCAGTATGATCTCAGCTTCTCTCGATATTGACGAGTGATGTAAAAATGATAGATCCCTGTTGAATAACTCGCATATAGAAAATCGGCATTTATTCTTACAAAATATGTGTCACAGTAGCATGTAAAGATTGATAGTAGCGCTTGTTGTTTTTATTGGCTGTTACTATTGAGTCTTACTATTCTGTTCTTTTTTCATTTGAGTTCTATTTACCTATACGATCAAGCTTTTCAAACAGCTCTTAAAAAACCATGAAAGAAATGGAGCATTTTATTTTTGTTGTCAATTATTAGTGAGAAATGAAAAGAGCTTATACAATATTGTCGATCCTTGCAAAAAGATTAATATCCTTGTAGATCTCATCAATTCATTTAATTTATTAGGATTTTTTCTTCTTATGCTTAAATCAAAAAATAGAATTAATGACACATATTCCGTTATTTATGGAAGAATTTTCGAGTTACTTTAAAATAGGAAATTGTTTTTCATTGAACTCTTCTCTGGTAAACAGTATAATATTCACCTTAGAGTTATAAATTCCATCGGAATATTCATATGTTGTTATTAACTTTTATTATGTATCAATTTGATACAAATATGATTTCAACTTGAAAAATATTTATCTGAAAGATTCTTAATTTACCACTCGAATGAATGGATATATTCCATGAATCATCTTGGTGCTTTTCCATTTCTTCCAAATCGACTTGGATTGATTGGAGCGGAGTAGATTTTCGATGATGACATTGGTTTCTGAAATGAATTATTTTGCTTAATGCACAAGATATTGATTCCTGGTGTAATGACATTTTTCCCTTTCTACTACACGTGTTAGATTTTCTGTTCTCTGGGTTTTTTTTTGCATCGTTCTTTCTTTCTCTACTGTTTGTTCCTATTAACAAAGCAAAATAGAATAACCTGATGAGAGTTTTGCTGTTTTTTTTAAATTTCTTCATTGCAGATACTGTTTTGGAACGATGTCACGGTTAGGTGATGATATAATTTCTGTATTTCTTGATCGAAGACAATGTGTATTGACTGATGCCGACGTATTCAAAGCACTCAATCACCAAGGTATTTCATGTACTGTTGAAAGCGTACGCCAACAAGCACAATTACTCAGTCCAGCATTGTTTCATTTAATGCCAAATGAAAATCGAACAGTTACAATAAATGTGGATCCTAAAGTAAATTATTTTTATATTCTCCATTCTATTGAATTCATGATGGATTTTGTTCAGATTGAAATTTGTCAGGGATATCTTGGCAATCATTGTCCAGCTAAACCAAATCCATGTGAGCGACTTCATATATGTCGACATTTTGAAGGCAACTGTCCATCAGCGAATTGTACTTTTCCACATGATTTTTCTAAAGGATATAATAGAAAAATTATTGCAGAACATCACTGTCAATTTATAAATCCTTTATTACTTATCAAACTTCTTCGTCTTAAACAATCTTCATCGGTAAGAAATTTCTGCATGATTTTGAACTAATAAAAACAAGATGTCTATTTTTTCGATTAGATACCTCCACCAAGGCAAGGAATACCTACTGGATTTAATCACAGACCAAGAGGGCGTGGCCGAGGACGTCGTCGAGGGCGTGGTCGTGGTGGTCGCTTTGTCAACAATGAAAGTTTTAGAAACCTTATTGCACAAAAATCTGATCCGAATCGACAAGTAGATGTTAGTTTTCCATCTTCTAATCTTGCTCAGCAAATCAATATGGAAATTATTGAAATGCTTCTAAATGTACGCGATATAAAAATCGAAGATAGATTCAATGAAGGTGAAAATGAATATTTTCGTCGAGTCACAATTCAATTAGGAGAAACTAACGGTAAACATTTCAGTATGCCTTTCACATTCTTTTAAATATTCTTTTTAGATGTTGAAAAATTACTCAACTTATCCCCGATTTCACACGATGGTGTCGATATAAAATTCAAGCGTACTCATCAAATCATTGATAAAACAAGACTTTTATTGAAAACATCGATTAATAATGAGCACGATAAAATTATTTCATCTCGTATTCAACTTTATTTAAGTACACTTATTAAAAATAATCCCATAAGTAAAATTGTGGATCTTTCAAATGATAATGAACAAATCGTATTTGTGCAATGTGATAATGATATAGGTAACCTTACTTTGTAAAATTTTATTTTCCAAAACGTATCATTTGATTTTTTACTAGATTTTAATAGTGTTCGTCAAGCTCATAAATTAAAATCAGAACTATCGGGCAAACATCTAATATTAACACAAGCTTATGAATGTGATGCATTAGAAATTCACTATAACGAGAAAAATAAATTAATAACTGTTGAAGATTTACAAAGAATTCTCAAATCTGCTTGGAACGATATATTTGCTTTGAATTTTCCAACGAATGATCATGCGGAAATTGAATTTATTAATGTTCAAGGTATGAAAATATCGTAAGAGTTTCACATTTTACTATAGAAATTTAAATCTATTTCAGCTTTTAAACAATGGCTACCAAAAGTCGAACAAATCGAAGATCAATTTCATGTGACGATTACTCCAATGATTGATTGTGTTGATGAAACAAATGATTCAGGAAGCGTACATTCAGCAACAACTGTAGCATCGAATGTTGATTCTCGTTCGACTGCCTCTGCTGGATTAGATAATAGAAATCGTTCAACAACAATTAAACTTATTCCTGATTGGAGTATGATTGTTCGTCATCCAAAATTTCAACCTGAATATAAAGAATTTATTCGTAATTAAAGTTTAAAGTACTTTTTTCACTCTTAATTCTAGTCGCTTGATAATTTAGATCGTGAGTTTGGTGGTGATATTGAGATTCGTGGAGATAAAGTTACATACAATGGAATGTTTCCTCGGCACCCTCATGATGCGGACAATAATGCTATTCTTCACGATAAAACCAAGGATTTCATGCAAAACTTTGTATTTCGAACATTGCTTAAATTAGAACGACATAATATTGATATCCTTGAAGCTAATTCGGCTGATGTGGCTTTTAGTCTTATTGGCGTGAATGTTTATAGGATAGGAACCCGATCAAATGAAATATCGAAATTCATGAGTAAAATTTTTCCTAAAAATAACCAAGGTCCACAATTGGCGCCGACTCCACGGCCAACTCATAAGTAAGTCATATAGGAAAATGAAGTAGATAGGAGATTGACTTGTTTTCTTCTCAATCTATTTATGAAAATTCCATATTAATTCGTATAACATTTTCTATTCCTATGTGCCAGCTCATCATTAGCTCCAACTTTACAATTAAAATCAAACAAAAAGTATGTTTTCTCAGGAATTTTATTTCAATATAAATGCATTTTGACATTTTATTTGATATCTTCTTAGTGCTTCATCAGGACCGGTCACTTATATATATGCACTAAATACGCCAGAACAAATAAGCATGTTTTCAATAGATACATTTGAAGAACGTCTACGACAATATCTACAAGAATCATTCAATACAAAAGGAACATTTGAAGGAACTGGTCAAAATAATAATGAAAAATCGAAGGGAATAGCAAATCGTTTTTTAATTAAATTAATGGGCCAACCGAATGATGTTGAAAATGCAGTTCAAGATTTAGAAAATTTATTTTCATCGTTACATACAAAGATATTCAATGAACAAACTAGTAAGAAAACGGTTAAGAATTTTTCGAAAAATAAATTCAAATTTGATAATATTTAGATAGTGATTGGATCAATATTGACGAAGCAATACAGGTTATTGAATATCATATGCATCTTGCCAACTTACTTTGTGCATGTCAAAAAGTAGCTCCAAAGAAAGTATATGTTCATTATTTTGATGTAACAAATCCACAGTTTGGTGTTGATGAACAAAACATTGACGATTTAATTCAAGATCAATTCAATATCGTAACAATAACATACAATCAAGAATCATTATCATCCAGGTTTACGAACGAATGGACAGATTTAGAGAGAAAAATTCTTCAACGAGCTGATTATAAGAAAAATATTTGTCTCTACAAAGATTCAAATACTGTTTATTTATTTGGCTTGAAAGATTTAGTCAAAAAATTTCATCAAGAATTCCAAGAACTTCAAAATCAACATGATCCAAAAATATGTAAAGTTACTCTGTCAGATAGAAAAGTAAGAACTTCAAACTGGCCTCAAACTTTTTAAAATTATTGCATCTCGATTTTTTTCTATCGTTTTAGCTCAAGTATTTAACATATGTTGCTAAAGCTGATGTGAATAAACTTGCAAAAAAATATAAATCAGATGGATTGGATTTAAATTTAACTCGTTTACGTCAAAATGGTGAATTTATTGCACCGATGAGTATTCATTCCAAAATCACGGAAAGTCTTGAAGCATTAGCGCAAATAAACGAGAATTCATTTGAAATTGATGAACCTGGTTTTGAAATACTTGTTAGTAAAAAACCAGAACGACTTCTTACTATTGTAAATTCAAAATGTTATCTTGAAAAAACGATTGAAAGTCGCCGTATTCATATTCCCATACCTAAAGCTCGAATAGCTGAGTTCAGTCATGGAATTAAACAAAGTGCCAGTTCTAGTGCAGTTGCAAAAGCCTTATCAACTTCAACAAGTGTTAATGTTGGTCATTCGAAAGTAACGATTTTAATTGGTGATTTAGCAGCACAACCAGTACGTTTTACAATTCAATAAATGATGTTTTCCCTTCATTTCATTATAGGTTGATGCCATTGTAGCCTGCTCTTCATCAGAATATTTATGCAAAGATATAGTTAGTAAAGCCGGTGCTCAAACAATGAATGAATATATTCAATTGAAATCTTCGAATAAATTTCCTGGCTCAATCGCTGGTGGCAGATTATCGTGTAAAGAAATCTATTTCATTCCATGGTCGCCAGACTCACATGATACGGCTGATGTTAAATCATCTTTGCACAGCTTTGTTTCAGCAGCTTATACGCTTGCAACTGCAAAAGGAAGTAAAAGCATGGGTTAGTTCAAAATAATTGTATATATTAGTTTCTTAGACTTAGTTCTTCTATATACGATTTTAGCATTTCATGCTGTTGGTTGTGGAAAAATGAATTTCGATGCATCTACGATAGCTAAATATATGCTACGTGAAACAAGAAAAGAACTGATAAAAATCAAAATCAAGATGAATATTTCATTTGTTCTGTTACCCTCAGAGCAAAATGTATATGATCAATTTGTTAAATATCTTAATCAAATGGAAACTGTAGATCCGCTGGTATCTCATAAAAGTCCAACGAAAAAACAAGACGATCAATCAACCATGACATATGATAGAAAAAGTACAAAAAATTCCTTTTGTTAATTAACGCAATGTTTTTTATTTTTATTTTCTTTAGTTGTAAAAATAACTTTAATTAGTTCAATTGAGAATCATCTTTTGAAATGTAAACAAGATATTATGGATTTAGCTCAATCGTTTTCAACAAAATCACAAATAACCAATAAAGACGATATTCTCAATTGGTCACAAGATACAATCAATAAATATTATGATTATTGTTTAAAACAAGGTGTTATACCAACGCTAGATCTTGAGAATGTTTCACTTGAATTGGCTGGACCAAAGGATGCAGTAATATTTAAGCAGTTTCATTAAATATTTAATAATAATCAAAATGAAATTTTAGGTACATGAAGCTGAAAAATATTTTTTGGAATTAAACAACGAAACATTAAAAGAAGCACATATACACAGTGTTGCACGTGGCGTTGTTTGGTCAGTTGAACAATCACCGAGTACCGACATTTGGGAACAATATTCATTTAAACTCAATGGAATGATTGAAGATGCTTTTCTCAAAAAACATTTGCATGTCTGTACTATAAAAAAGAAAAACGTTTTTTTTACATCCGCAGTCGAATGTATGCTTTTGTATTTTAGTTAGATTTTCAGAATGATACCGACGAAAAATGTCGAATAGTATTTTCTTCAATGGAACAACACCGTGGAAGTATAATTCGTCGTGTACGTCGTAAAAATGTTGATTCAACATTACCAGAGGTTAGTGAAAATTTTTTATTAAAAATTGTCTTTTTAATAATTCGTTCTCGAACTGAAGATGTGGGAAGATTCAGATCAAAATTGTAAACGAATTACATTACAATCATCGTCAAAAGAATATCAAGATGTACTTGCACGATTCCATGTGACGATGCTTGGTAAATATTTGCAAATTGTTAAAATTGAACGTATTCAAAATGAACGATGGTACAAACAGGTTTACAAATTCATGTTTATGGCAAAGACTTGAGCACCCTACATTTTAAAATTCGCTTTTTAGTACGATGCACATCGTGAAGATTTCAAACGACGCTATCCAAATATTGATGAACGTTTACTATTTCATGGATGTCCTAGTACATCGGCTGATCAGATCATTCAAGAATGTTTCAACAGATCATTTGCTGGTGTTAATGGTAAATACAAATTATCTTTTTAAATATACTGAAAAGCTGTTTTAGGTGTTTTATACGGTAATGGAGTCTATTTTCATACGAATGCGATTTACAGCCATCAATATGCAAAGCCAGGCAACTCTGGGGAAAGAACGATATTTTTAGTACGTGCTCTTATCGGAAAAACTTGTAAAGGAGACCCGACTATGAAATCACCTCCGTCCGGTTATGATACAACTACAGATGAAAAAGATATTTTTGTGGTATATCATGATGCTGGTGTCTATGCAGATCATTTGATAACTTATAAATGAAGATTTGTTTATGTTGTTCTTTGTTACTTTTTTTTAAAGATTTATAATCGATTTTACCTTCGAATCGTTATATTTTCTAACTTGATTGAAATAATCTTCTCGTTTTAGAACTTATATTGTTCATATTTGTAAAACAATGGCATTTGCATTGAATTTACCTAATGAAATTTTGAGTGTATTTGATAATTTACATCGAAACGAAATGAGATCTAATGATTTACATAGAATTTTAAACAATAGAAATATACAGATCTCGATGGATGAAATCATTCAAATAGTTCGTTCATCAAGTCTTTCAAATCTTTTTAATGTTCAATCTTTATCAAACGATTCATATGTAATACAACTGAGTCCAAAAGTAAAAACACTATTTTTGAAAAAAAAATCATCTAATAAAATTTTTGATTTGGCTCTATAGTTAACACTCTGTGAATATTTCTTACGGAAAGGTTGTAGAAATAAAATGCAATGCACAAAACTACATGTATGCCGTTTTATAAGTCATGCTTTCAATAGGCCACTTGACAAGCCTTGTTATTATCCGCACAAACTTAGCCAGCATTCACATAATGTCCTTCTATTAAAACAATTTAATTATGATGCATTAGATGAAGATATTCTTCTCCATTTGCTTCGTCTTCACTATACAATCACTAGTCAACAAGTAAAATCAACAAATAAAATTTTTTTTGTTTTTATTTATATTTTTTTATCGCTATGTCTAGTCGCGTGCTGAGAATCAAATTAATTCAAATCAACAATCATCATTTCAGCCCAGTCGTTTTCATTCGAATGATTCTCAAGCAAAAGGACCGATTTGTCCACCAACACCGACCTCACAATTGAATAAACCGTCTGTACTAACAGACAATGTTATAGAAGGACAATTAGATATCAGTATTCCATCACAACAAGATGCCAATGATATTGATCTTGAAATAGTTGAACTTATTTTAGCAGGAAAAGATATTATTATTGAACAAATATTATCAAATCAAACGTCAAATGAATTCTATCGTCGATATACAATTCAACTTAAGACTAAACAAAGTAATTCATAGATCTATTTAATGTTCTGCTGAAGAATCGAATAAGACTTTTTCGTTTGTTTTCCTTCTTCTATTCAGTTATTGACAATATACTTCAAAATGAACCGATTATTATGTATAATAATATTCCGATGAAAATGAAACGAACAATGCGACAAAAAGATAAATGTATATTTGCACTTAAATTCGATACCGATCAAAAGATTGATAACACACGATTGAATCTATATGTCAAAATGCTTGTTGGAAAAGTTCATTCTAATGTATTTGATATGACAAATGACGACAGTGATGAACAATTGCATCTTATTCGATGTGATGAACCCATTGGTTTGTATCTAGATTATTGATATAGCAAAATTTCAAAAGAAAATTGTTTTTAAATTTTAGATTTCGAACATTTACATCAAACACATAAAGCTAAAAACATTTTACAAGGTTATCATGTAACTGTTATTGAAGTATATGAAGCTGAAGCTCTTGCAGTTTCGTTTGTAAATCGTTCATTGCATCAATCAATGACTTTATCACGATTGCGACAATGGATTGGCGAACATCGTTGGCAGCAAGATGTTTTTGCTTGTCTTTGTATTCAAAATGGAACGAATGCTGAAATCGAATTAATGAGTCCTGAAGGTTGATTTATTGTTTTACTGAAGAATTTAAATAATACCAATCCGTCGTCTCTTTTGCTTTTTATTTCATTTATAGTCACAAGTAAATGGTTGTCCGAAGCGAGTAGAATCGAAAAGGATCTATCACTTGTAATTCATCCGATTATTGATTTTATTCGACCACCGGAAAAAAAAGAAGAAGAACAAGATGAAGAAATAATAAACTTGTTGGCTAAGACAAAACTATCTCCCTCAATTTCACCCTCATCTTCAATAGGCGATTCGCAAAAGGCAGAAAACGATCTAACTTCTTACCCAGTTAAACCCGATTGGCGTATTGTTCTAACACATCCAACATTTGGTGACGAATATAAAAAATACATTCGTAATTATCATCTTCGTTGATTTCATACGTATCTCTACTTACCTCTCATTTCGATGATTTAGGTGAAAATTTAAATATTCCCGTTCAGATCACTGGCTCATCCATTCAACTGCCGAATGCTCAGATTCGCAAAGAATTCGCACGTTATACAAATATGTTTATTCAAAAATTTATCTTTCATGAAGTGAGTAATTTAGATGGAGCTCAAGTTAAGATTATCAAAAGTAATTACACACGAATGGCACATAAATGGCAACAAAATACAAATATAACATTAATTGCTGCACGTCGGGATACTATGGGTGAACTTTTTCCAAGTCTTTCGTTACCAAATCAACAAAAAAAAAAACCAAGAACGACTCCGGCATTTACATATAGGCCACCATCAACCCCTCGAAAACAAGAACAACAGTCAACGCCACTCATTGCTGAACAACCACGACATGAGTATGAAGTTTATTGATTTTATTTTAATTCTCATTTTCTTTGTAGATCACCTACAACACAAATAAAATCAAATAAAGATCAAATTCAAACACTTTCCTATCCAATAGAAAATTCTGTTTATTTTCCATTTTTCTCTTCAACAAATTCATTTCCGGGTCGTCTCAATACTTATCTATCGAATTCATTTAATATAAAATTAGATATAAAACCAGTATCGTCGACAAAAATTGTACTTGAACTTATTGGTCAACCTAAAGATGTGTCTGATGCTCGACCTGTTTTGACATCGCTATTTGCATCATTAAAAACAAAAATTTATTCTGATTCGAACTCTTGTATGTTTAATAATTTCAATCTGTTACTATTTCTATGATACGTCTTTTAGCTTGCAAATTTTCTATACCCGATCTTTATCGTGTCGTACAATTGAGACTTGATAAATGTTCAATAGTATCATCGTGTAGTTTTTCAACAAGAAATGATGGTGTTTTACTAGTTAGATATTTTGCTGATCATCCACAATTTGGTGTTGATGAAAAAGAAATTGATGATGTTGTCCAACGTAGTCTTTTTAATATTTCATATCCGGTTGAAACTACAAGTAAAAAACTTGGAATTAAATTTGAAGAATTAGAAAAGAAAATTAAACAAAGAACTGATTACGGAGAAAATATTTGTTGTCTATATAAATATCAAAAAGGATCAACAGATCAAACTCGATTAATTTCAATACATTTATGTGGAACAGAATCCGTTGTTCGAGAGCTTTATCAAGAATTTAAGAAGATTTCAGATGAATATTTGCCGATACCGTGTAATATACAATTAAACTCAGATCAAGTACGTACTGTCAAAGTGTATTATTATTAATTTTGTTGAATAAATAATCATTTCATTGAGTGTTTGGTTTTTAAATACTATTTATTTCTAGGTTAATTTTTTGTTAACTGTTTATCTCGGTGATTTAATCGAATTTGAGAAACAAAATGAAACCGATGGTGTAGATTTACGATCGAAACTGAAAAACGAACCAGCAAGTCAATTCATAGCACCGAAATATTTACATGCAAAAATAAAACTATTCATACTTGAAATGAGTCAATTGAAAGTATTATCAAAAGAAATAAAATGTGCAAAACAATTAATTCATAAGAAAAAAGATGAACTATATGAATTAGCATTAAAAAGTCGTTGTTTACTTTCAATAACATTATCACCTCAAGCAACAGCCTTTCGTAGAATGGCACCTACAATATCAAAAGTTAGTTCAGAAACAATAAATATATCCAATGGTGATCTAACAACAGAACGAGTAAGATAGAAAAAAAAACACATTTTGTTTTCTTAATATTTTCATTTAGGCTGATGTTCTCGTTGTTTGTTCATCATCTGCAAAACTTTGTGGTAGTGTAATTCGAGCAGCTGGAAAACAAGTTGAACAAGAATTAAATGAAATAGATCTAACAAAGAATGCAACCGACACATCAGTTGGGAATTTAAAACAAGCCAAACGACTTTTATTTTTACCTTGGACACCTCCTGCTTCATTTTTAAGTAATCAAGACACCGATGTACTTCGCCAGTCGATCTCAGCATTTGTTAAACAAGCGATTCAATTTACTATTCAAGGAAAATTTAAGAGTATTGGTATGCAGTAAAGTTGATTTGTTTTTTTGATTGAAATTATTAAGTTAATTTTAGCTTTTCCTGCCATTGGATGTGGTGGTTTTGGAATACAACCAGATATAATTGCTAAAACTATGATTAATGCAGTTCGTGAAGAACTCACTGCTGATCCAACTAACCAGCTGGTAGTTACATTCGCTGTACAACAAGCACATGTATACGATGTTTTTAATGCTACGCTCAAAGGTGCACCAATAGGCGATGGTATTCGAAGCCATTCGTTATCAGATCAAGAAAGTTAGTTGAGTTATTTATTGAATTGATAAATAGTTCATTTGCATTTCTTTCTAGAATTCACGATTACTCTTACAACATCTAACTCACATATTCAGACAGCCAACAATTTATTAACAACTATTGAAAATGTTCTCGTTCCATCGTTCTCTTCTTAACCTTGATTCTAGAAAGAAATCGCATGCTTTTTTAAATTTTTATATGTGCAGTGTGTTTGTTTCGTACTGAAAATAATATTTGAATATTGAAGAATAAAAGAGGACTAGTTGAAAGCTGGATTACGACACCTAATTAAAATTGACACGATATTCCTGCCCCCGATTCGCTTTCGGGTCTGTATTGAATCTGCAACAGGTTTTGTTAGAAAGAGAATTTCATCTGCTAGCTCATGGTAAATTTTTTGATGAGTCTCATCAGAATGTACATAAAAAGTCGATACATCTACAGAATTTGTACTAATCGAAAGGATTTCTTGAAAAAGTGGAATAAAAAGACAATCTATCCATAATTTTCAATACATTCCTGATTTATTTACCGTGAAATCTTAAAATGTTATTTTAATTGAATAATACAACGAGTTGTGCAATGTTTTAGGTACTTCAAAGTGTATGAGTGATTGAAAAGTGAACAACATATAGCCACTTCGTCAGCATTAACAATTTCTTTTTACCTTATTAATATGCAATGAATGAAACCTCGGATGCCACTCGACGAAGAAAAATAATCAGCAAGAGAAAAGATTGTAGTATAAAAAATTGGAATATTTTGTCAATAGATTTATTTTAACCTATATCCAAACACTTCATATCCCAACCAAAATCTTTTTGCAGACCAATTTCAGGTACTTATAGCCTACAAAACATTATCATAATATTAATTAGATTTATCTTTTCATGTCTCTATTAACGAAGCGAAATTAAAAGAAACCATTGTTTCTCGTTACATATGGGTCCATCTCGAACACCTAACCTGTCTATAAATGGTAATTCTTTGTTATCAATACCATCTAAATTGGATCAACGGGAACTAACATCCACGAATTTGTACAAGTTAGTAACACCGATATAATAAGTCTATATTAATCTATTGATAAAGCGTTCGCAATTTGCTAACTACATGAACTTCTATTGTTTTAGGAAACGAAGGAGAGGTGCCTTCATAATCAATGCAAGGCCATGTTCGACATGCCCATTAATTTTGCCAATAATTAGTGCATTTGCTTTTGCAATCATGGTAATCATCGTGTATGCACTCATTTCTGTATTCACAACACAAACAGGCGCTACGAGCACAGGTATATGGAGACTAATTTCAAATCTTAAAAGTATTGCGGGTCAACAAAGAATGATTTCTTCTGAAATTAATCTACTTTTCTTTCTCTAGTACACGTAAGATGATCATTTTAGAAACTAGAGAAACTTACAAAATATTCATGGATATTAAAGTGATGTTGCGTCTTGAGCAAAATTTATTATTTTTAAGTGAGGCATTCATTGTGCGTCAATTCTCATATTGAAAACTTTAGAATTCATTGAAAATTAGAATGATTACTCGGTCAAATAGGTACGACGGAAAACTATCGAATCTAGTCAGTTCCCATTGAATTCCAGTGGCAGAGTTTCTAAATATTTGTGCGAACTCCAATACAAAATAAAGTCAGGCCTATAGACTGCCTTTTATATCTGTACTGGTGAAGACTAGGTAATAATTTTACAAGGTTCTTCAAGTTCACTCTATGATATCAAGTTCAAATGAAGAAAAACCCTAAAACTCGTATGATTAAACCATGACGTCTACAAACAAAAACATTCTTTCACTCTCAGCTACTTTCTCATCTGCAGTAGATTTAACAATGGCCATGCACACTCTCTAAGGTATTTCGAATCATACGGAAAATAGCGGAAAGTGTCTGGAAACTTTGTTTGTTTCAAAATTCTAAATCATTGACCTGGGTAACTTTAGCCAGATACAGATTTACGTAGTGCATACCATGTGCAAAAACTTGACATACTAGCATTGACTTAAGGGTGCTTCGATATAATTTTTCTTCGAATGCATCTCAAACTTATGATTATTCAAATTTCAAAATGACAGAATGAATCACATATTGTTGATTCAATCTTTTCCCGTATAAGCCATTATACTAATAACTATGCTAGGATTCATAACCAATGGAACGACGGCTTTTACAACTACTGTAACAACGGCTTCTACAATCATTGGAACGACCGCTTCTACGACTACTGCAACAACGGTTTCTACAACCACTGAAACGACCGCCTTCACAACTACGGCTGCAGCCACCACCACAACGACGACTACAGCCACTACCACAACTACTACCGTAATGAGCCTGTCAAGTAAGTTTACTTTTCTCTATTCATAACGACATGCTTCAACCTAAAAGAAGACCGTTCATAGCAGTATGTCCGGTAGTCCGTTTGATTGGATGTGGGTAACTGTGAGTGGATATACAAATCTTCATTTAGTCTACATCCTTAAAAATTAGTAGAAAACATATAATTACCATACACGATGTCCAAAATATGATCATTTTTTTATAAATTTGCAAGACGACTATCATGCAAGACACCTGTTTCGCTCAGACATTCTTCTTGATGAATAAGGGCGCAAACTCGTTGTTTTTTACATCGAGGTACTGCAGTTCAATCCTAGCGATTTCGTCCAAATGTTTCTACACACATTATCCCATTAGTGTCACTGAAAGACACAATCATAAGTTTTTCATCTGCACAGCTAATAATCAAATATCGAATCAACAGCAGCTGTAAATATATGAAGTTTATGTTTGTATCTTTTACCGCGGCTCAATTCATAGTATTCTCTGAAATGTTTTCGAACGAAATCAACAAGTTTGAAACTATCCATCAGAAAAGTACAAGAGTGATAATTCCTATGACAATCATACATCACATAAACACATTTGCCTAGCACTATCTCGTGCTCTTGGTACAATGAATCACTTATGAGTGTAATTTATGCAAAGTCTTAGATTGCTACATTGAAAATTATGTTTCTAGAATGGTTGAACACAAGCAGCACGAGTTTTGCACGATACCGGCATACAACATCGATACTAACCAATGGGAATGTCTTAGTTGCTGGTGGCTATGATGGTAGTAGTGCTCTAAACAGTACAGAATTGTATGATCCATCAACCGGAGTTTGGACAATGACCGGTAGGATGAGTTTCACACGATGCGCACATACTGCATCCGTACTTGCAAATGGAAAAGTCTTAGTAGCTGGTGGACTTAGTAATATTGGTTATCTCAATAATGCAGAACTGTACGATCCATCAACAGGGCAATGGACAATGACTGGGAACATGAGCACTGTACGAGACTCACCAATATCTGGGATTCTAACCAATGGTAAAGTTTTGGTTGCTGGTGGATTGGCTTATGGAACTTATTTGAACAGTGCAGAACTGTACGATGCATCAACAGGGGTTTGGACAACAACTGGTAGTATGAATAATAGTCGAAAGTATCATACCGCATCGATTCTAACTAATGGAACAGTCTTAGTGATAGGTGGATTTGATGGCAGTGTCTATTTGAATACTGCAGAACTGTATGATCCATCAACCGGAGTTTGGACAAGAACTAGCCTCATGAATGCTGGACGCGATTGGCACACATCATCGATACTAACTAATGGAAACGTCTTAGTTGCTGGTGGATTCAATTCACTCGGTGCCTATCTGAATAGTGTAGAATTCTACGATCTATCAACAGGAATTTGGACTCAGCTTGCCAACATGAATGCTAAACGATATCAGCACACAGCATCAGTATTAACCAATGGAAAAGTCTTAGTTGCTGGTGGATCTGGTACTACTACCGCACTGAATAGTGCAGAATTGTACGATCCATCAACAGGAAATTGAACTATGACTGGTAGCATGAATATTGGACGATACTATCATACAGCATCAACGTTAACTAATGGAAATATTTTGGTTGTTGATGGCAGGAATTCTATCGGATATTTGCAGAGTGCAGAATTATATGAATGATCATTGTTAAACTGAAATATTTCTTATTAGACTGAAACTTGAACTTTCTTCATTCTTCTGATATTCATAACTTTAGTGTACAATAGAGCTACATTTTTTAAATTCAATTGATTTTACCATTTATGTTACGGTTTTCTATCCATTTCCATGACTTGAGAGGGTGAATGTGAGAAATTTACAAACGATTAACAGTTAAATTTTGTCTGAACAGAAAATTGTTAATCTCAAAATATCAAATTCAATTTTAGAATTCTCAATAGATCGACTTTATCAGTGTTTACTTTCTTTTCAAAAACATTGCGAATGATCTCCCTCTGACAGTGAGGATGTGGATGTCGGTGTAGATGAAAAGTAGGTTGACAACTTTATTTGCACACACTCACACTCACACCTACACTCATGCACAAGATATCTACACCATGGAACTAAGATTTCGTGGATAGAGACACTTTATTGATCTAATTCGTTTTTACCGGAATGAATACAAAATAGCAACAAACATGAATTTCAAAGAAAAGTAAAATATAGTTTCTGGATTTTGATTTGTATTGATTGATTGTAACAATTATAAAGTTATCATATGAAACATCCATTCATTTCGTATGATGGTACTTATTGAAAAAGAGCTCTTTCAGCTTCAGAATTAGCAAATAAATCTTGTCCTTGATAATATTCATTGATATTTTCGAGAAAAGTTAAATTGATAAAAAGCAAAGCAGTGACCACAACATTTTCATTAGACTCCACTCGTAGAATAAGTTCATCGTCATTTTTTACAGCTACTCTATATTCGATATCCTCGGGTTCCCCTGGTAATAAATCTCTTTGGTTCAACAGAGTCTGCTTGTGCTTTGTAAATGAACCTGGTTTGACTCGTATTTCAATAATAACGCACCACCGTTGGTTATCCGAAAATATTCTTTCGGAATATACTGCATCCGCTGCGTAAAATATACTCGGTGAAATGAATACAGCATTGGCCCAATTCGTGAATGATCCTACTTTTACATTCAAACTAATATGACCTTTTTCTGGAGAAATTTGATGTCCAGGTGATAAAACAGTGCCTGCTGAGTGTAAACCATACTTCATAATTGAATGTAAATGTTTATATTTAGTTCCATGCCAGGCCAATGTCCAATTTGTTTCTAAGTATGATTTTGAATACTGCGAATAGTTGTCGAAATTTCTCAAAATCTTTTTACCAATAATTTTATCAGCATACTTTAAAACTATTAAATTTTTGGCTAATTCATCAGTCTTTAATTTATTTAAGCACGAATTTATTTTATCGTCAGTTTTTGACAGAATACAATCCCGAATTTCTCGACTGCAAGCTTCATCTTTAGGATTGTTTCCAAAACTATTTCTTATTTCGGGATTAGCTTCATACTCAAGCAACAGCTCAACTATCGATTGATGTCCATAAAACGCTGCTGCATGAAGAGCTGTACTTCCATCACCTTGAGTTTCATTTGTTTGACAACCAGATCTTAACAAGAAATGACATATATTATGAAAACCACTTCTTGTTGCAATGTAAAGTAATGTTCTTCCATATTCATCTCTCTGGTTTAGTAAATATTTTTGTTTGCTAATTTCTCTTACGAATAATTCATAGTTTCCCGTGATCACATAATAAAAATGATCTTGTTTCTTAACGAAAAACATGTCATTTTGTCTTGTATATCTGCTTGGATCTTTTGAGCACAGAATAGCGTATGCCAATGA
Organism: Rotaria magnacalcarata; assembly: GCA_900239745.1. NCBI lineage: Eukaryota > Metazoa > Rotifera > Eurotatoria > Philodinida > Philodinidae > Rotaria > Rotaria magnacalcarata. The sequence goes on from OENM01000713.1 coordinate 41,172, forward strand.
ACATATTGCTCTTTCATACCTAGAAGATGACCGTATTTTTTGTTTAAAAGCACGTTTTATTGTCGAATGAGATGAATTTGTACTAATGCTTAATATCTCGAAAGGATTTATCATCTTAGGTATTTCCATATTTTTTCTCAGATAATGTTTAATTAATAATAATCTTTTCCTTCGGGTGTTATTGAAATAGAAAATTATAATGTGCTATGATTGCAGATGGATATTATTAAAAAATCTGGAAATATAAAACAAATGAGTTCAATATAAATAAAAGTATTCTGACTCATATACTAAAAACGTTTTCTACCGTGTTGAAACTACAATAAATAGAAGCAAATGTGTGTTTCTGCGTTCGAAAATCGTAAAATATTGTCTTTTTAAAGATTGTGCATAAAGAAATTCCCAGTGCAAAGGAAGTCTTGCACACTAAAATAAAAAATTAAGTTGACCTAAAGTAGATGTCGTAACATGAGCTGCACTTTATTAAATGTTTCATTTGTGCAGTAACACGTTCCTCTAACGACGAAAAATGACGTCAAGTTTTGACTCACAACAACCACAAGCGTAATTTTACCCACAACAAATGTGCAAAGTAAACATATAGGTGGAGAAATTCCACATAAATTGGTATGTATCAGACTGCATGTGCTGTTTTGAGTGGTTTATTATTTAACAGTTATTGAAAAAGTGGTGTCAACATCATTCATATTGAATCAAGCATAAACATGAGCATTGATCCACAGATAAGCATCGTATGGGTTGATTCTGATCCAAATATTTACCGTAGCACAGGTTTGTTCCAAGATCAAAACTGGAATGTGATATGCTTCAATGAAACAGTTGATGCACTGAATGCTGTTCGTGAAAAACGCTTGAAACTGGAAAATATCAAGTGCGTGATCACAAGTATGATGGAACGCGATGGACGGCGAGAACGAGGACTCCTGAATGGGCTCCAAATGCTAGATGACATGAAAATAATCTGGAAACAAAGCAGATCTAGGTACCGTCCACTTATGGTTGTCAATAGTTTGACAGCTGATGTGAATCGATGTAAAGAACATGGCGTTGATATTGTTGTTGCTGCTAATCGTAATATTGTTCAAAAACAAGTCATTGATCGACTTAATACACATTTGAACAGAAGGTATGGTGGAAAATTAGATGACTAATCTAAGGCATTAACGGTTTTTCTTCACTGCATATATTGAGATCAAGCTGAACTTTTATGAAGGGCTGAAAGAAAAAAATATGAAAACCGTAGGTGCCGCCTTTGGACACTAATATTTCAATCACTTTTGAAGAACTCAAAGTTTCCTATACTTCCTTAGTTTACTAACGTGGTAGTTCACAAACGGAGTGCACCTGGCTCTCCATCGATTTCTACTTGAGATTCTATATTTCAATATATTTCTGTTAATTTCAGAGTCATTCTAATTGGCATTGCTGGTCCATCCGGTTGTGGGAAGACAACATACGCAAAGCACCTCTCGCAATATCTTGGATCACCCATTCCACCGATATCGTTGGACAATTTTTTTACCAAATCAATCTATATTGATCATCCTATTCTTGGCAGAATTAAAAGCCTAGAACAACCGGAAACGTTAAATATCAATGGCTTCATGATTTCACTTCGTCAAATCAAACACGAGTGGGCAACAACTCCTGTTGATCAATTAAATCCTGTAGCAGAGAAAAGCAATCCTATTTATATAGTTGTCGAAGGTTTTCTTCTTTTTGCTTTATCAAACGATGTCACATCAATGTTTGACATTCGAATTTTTCTTGATTCAACACAAACTCGTTGTCGCATGCAGCGTTTTCGACGGGATACTAAAGTGGACCCTGCATTATCTGATTCACAAGTGAGAATTGCTACAAAATTTTCTGAATGGTTTGATAACTTGGTTTGGGCTGAATATTTGCAACGGCGTGCTTTACAAATAGCAAATGCAGAAAAAGTCTTCAAACCTGAGGAATATCAAAATAACAACTATACAATCCTTGATGCCTACATAGGCCAACGATTGGGAGAAACGTTTTGAATTTTGCATAAACTATAGCTTTTTTATTCACTGATAAGGTGTTATTCGCAACCCACTGTTAAGACTAAGAGACTGCTTCTATTATTTTGCCTAGGCAAATTACAAAATAAATTAATTGAATCTATGACTTTTCAACAGCATCTTTCCTTCATCTACACTCGTAGAAAACTATAATTTTAGAAAATCAGTGAAAGCACTAATCTAGGAAAATGTGAGTGAAATGCAGTGATTTGTAGCACTCGAAATAAGACAAAGAATATTTTAGAAAAGTGATAGGGACTTAATAGATAGATTCCATAATATTCATTGTCTTTGACATATAAATTTATGCTTATATAGTTGCCAATCTATTGTTTGACATTCTTTTGTACAATAACGTGCTTGTTTACATTTGCTACAAACATGTAATGCGTTAGGTTCTCCACAACATCGGCACATATTTAAGACTTGTTCGGATTCACTTTGCATTATAATTGATGAGAAATCGTCAATACGAACTAACGATTTCATATCAGTTCCACCCAATCGTAAATATGGATTTATTATATTCATTTTACTTCCTATTGTGAATACTTTATTAGTTAAGTATTTGCCTTGTCCGTCAGGAAAACTGTAAATGAACATTCGTTCGCAATCAAAATTTTCATCTTCGATCACAAGATGGATTGACGGAGTCCAGGTATAAGTTTGTTCAATAATTGTTACAGAAAGAACATAGCCATCATAAACATGATCTGTGGTTGGATCCATTTCTTTCAATGAAATTGCTTTCAAACCAATTAATGATTTAGCTGTTTGCTGTCGAACCCGGGGTTGATGACTGCCAGATATAAGATCTAGTGTTGCATTATTTTGCACGAATGATGATTTGGCTTCCCATTCACGATGTTGTTTAATAACTTCAATTCGGTGTGGATTAGTAAGCCGCAATTTGTGATCACGACGAGGAGCTACTATTTCTGCATCTGGTAAGGACTGAGCGTCAAACATAGACTTTAGGAGTGTTTTGTTGTCCGATTCATAAGGTAGGAAACATAGTAGTTGCACTTTTTCTGCATCTTCGGCTTGTTTATAGACTTTTTTAACAATACCTGCTAGACCATCAAGTTTATGGATATAAAAATAGCAAGCGGCCATTGCGTAATATGATTCTGGCACTTTGCGATGATCTTTGGGTGCAACTGCCAGAAATGCTCGATACGCTTCGATTGCTTCATTCATATCGCTATCTAACAGACGTAATGCAACGGCTTTAGAATATAATAGCTCGTAATAATTTGGATCTATTTCCAGACCGGTATTAGCATCAAACACAGTATCTTCATACCGATGTAACCAACCATTCACTGACGCACTTAATCTAAAAAAATAGATTGACTTTGGATACTTTTGTTTACACGAACCAAGAAATTTAATGATTAGTTCATGTGAATCGATATGTAATAAAGCGTAGCATATTAGAACATCTTCATTGAGTTGTGAAGCGACACTCGTTGATTCCACATTGCAACGATGAAGTACTCGATCAACGATTTCGACAATTTTTTTATACATTTTTACACCAGGAATTTGAGCAACAATATGCTCAATACGATAACATTCTGCAAGTTCATGCACAAATATGTTTTCCTGTGTTTCTGTTATGCTTTCAGATTGAGTTAATATATTTAAAGCTTGCGCAAAATGCTCTAGAGCATCACATAATGTTTTAGCTGTTATTGATCCACGGTTAGCATATTCGTTTAGTACGTTATAATCATAGATATATGGATGATCACACCGTTTATATGCGGTCTTTCCTGTCTGTAATGAATCAAAGGCATTTTTAATTGGATTTATCACTTGTAATAAATTCGGCGGACAGCAATCGACTAGCTTTTGAATTACTTGCAGAGCTTGCTCAAACATAGGGCGATTGATTTCAGCAATAATATTGCCCGATTCACATGCTCGATCATACCAATTTTTTGCCATTTTAAGATCATTTTTGCCACATAACAGTGTGGCTAAAGTTAACATGGCATTGGGATCACCTCTTCTAGCGGACAACTGTAACAGTTGCTCGGCCTTGTCAAGATCTTTATCGACTCCAGTGCCGTGTAGATACATTAAAGCTAAGTTATTCGCTGACTGGGCACTACCATGATCTACTGCACGCTCGTACCAGTAAGCCGCAGCTACCAGATTTTTATGAACGACCACGCCTTCAGCATATCTCAGTCCTAATGAATGTTCAGCTTCAGCTACGCCAAGATTAGGAAAGGCATTAAATATTGGATGTTTGGGTGGTTGTGCGGCTGCTTCTTCAAGCAACTTAAGAGCAAAATTATGATCCTTTTCTACACCTAAACCACGATCGGTCAATCGAGCTAAATTATACATTCCTTCAGCGTTACCCTGACTCGCTGCTTTAGCAAAGTACTTACCAGCTTGCTCATAGTCTTGTTTAACATCAATATCTCCATGTTCATATTTATGTCCTTTGACTACATCAGCTCCAGCTGGATCTATTTCTTGTATTAACGCATGACCGGCGCGTACATGTGCCGGATTAGTCCCCATCTTTTGTTGCATTTCATTCAAGTGTTCAGACATGGTTGTTGGTTTCAATCTTGGATCGAGATGTTCTTGTCGTATTTGTCGACCATAAATTTGCCGACTTTCATCTAAGGCTTTCCGTATCTCATTGTTAATAGGATCAAGAGTTAATGCTCGTTCAAATGAATTAATAGCCTTTTCATGTTCATTCAAGACGGTATATACTTTACCAACACGAAAATGTCCTTTCCACCATGTTGGCCAAAGTGCTCGGGCTTTTTTAGCATCGCACAGTGCGCGATATCGTTGATCGGTTGAATCCTCAATTTCAAAATTATTTGAAGATTCTGATTCTTGTTCATAAAGTGCTAGACGGGTAGAAGACATATTTGAATAGAAAATGGCACGATCATGATCTGGAACACCCGCTAAAACGATTGCTTTTGTAAATAACGTGATAGCATCAGAAAAATTAAGATTTTTATGAGCTTGTGAAGCTAATGAGTTCAATTTTTTTGCTTCTTTCACATTTTCATCATTTATCGACTGAGAAGAGAATTCAAACACGCTGTCATCCTTTAATTTATCTAATTCACTATCGATATAACCAAATGCCACTAAAATTGTCGATAATTCAGTCCAAAGTTGATTAAATTCAACATCATCAATAGATTTTTTCTGATGATGAGCTAATTTATTTCGGATCTCTCTTAATTGGTTTAAAAGTCTGTCTTCATTATCAAGCTGTTCGATTTGAGCTGTATTTAACGTTTTTGGACGATCAATATTTAATAGAAGAGCAGATAACGTCGTTAAATCCCATTCATTTGAATCTCCACTAGCAACGGATGTTTTCTCTACTGATGTCAAACTTAACTTTTTATTGTGCGCGATAGTATTAGTCAAATAATTGTTTCCACATGTCGGTGAATCATCCCATACTTTACCATTATTAAATAGAGAATAACGATTTTTGAACAATTGACGAAGTTTGAGATTTGAACGATCTATCAAGAGTTCTAATTTGAAATAATTACGAACGTTTTTTGATACACTAGTCATTATGAAAGTTGTACAAACAAGTTTAATGATAAAATTGATATTAAAGATGTAACTTATTTGCAGTCAGAATGCTCAATAATTTTGCTTTAGTGTGCGATGTTTAAAATAATTTGTTTTATTATTGAGATATTTTTTATCTAAGTTTGAAAGTTTTGCTGTTCAAATAAATGCTGTTACCTATGCACGACAGTTAATGGAAATACGCATAATTTTCACCAAAATATTTACCTTTTCTTGTATATTTACTAGCATATGGTCCGCCAGACAGAAAAGGAAAAACAAAACCAAATAAACAGCTATCATGCGAGCTACTGGACTTTTATTTTTCTTGCATCTCGTTCTCAGTCACATGCTTTTGATTTTTCTTCTCCCCGACTCCGAAAAGTATTGCTTCACATAAAATAAATATTTCTAACGCACACCCATCTGCAGGTGGTGGCTGTGTGTGTAGTCGACTGCATTATTTTAACGCCCACACCCTCAAAATTTGATAGAAATTCGTATAAAATCCCATTGTTATGATGAACTATTTATTTTATTATAGAATATACATCACCGGATACATTTTCAACTATAAGTTTTATGATCATATGTATGTACGTATGTTGATTTATCTGAAGCACAATTATTTAGAAATATGTTAACAAAAGTTTAATTTTTCTTTTCTCACAGCCAAGAGATTCAATACGATTTTATCATAATCTCCGCCAAATGAATCAACTGTCTCTATCAGTTCTTAATTGAAACAAGGCAACAACAGGAAAATGATCTGAAGAATAATTTCTAGATCGAATGTCTGCAACGGCTATAAATCGAGGTTGTAAATATTTTGTTCCGTCAAGTGAATTTTTATATAAAATCCAATCAACATGAAATCGATGGTGATACCATAGCGAAATAATTTCTGATAAACTTACCATCCGTCGAAATTTCCATAATTCTTTTACAATGTCGATATACGAAGAAAGACGTTTGGGTATTTCATACGGTAGTTTCATACCTGAACTACGTAATGTAAATAATATTGTTTGTAGTAATTGAAATCCATAAGTATTGACAATTGATCCTAGCCAACCATGAAATGTTGTTGAAAATGAATTCGATATGCACATCAGTGTATTAGATTTACAAATCGTCCAAGTATCATATAAAAAATTTGAAGAAGTTAAAATATTATATGCAGCTTGTTTTGGAACAGAATTGAAGTCTCCGCATAAAAGAACAGTAGCAGTTGAATATTTATCTTGCCATTGTTCTATTGTTAATCGAATAATTTTCGCTTGTTCTTGTCGTGCTTGTTCACTTTTAACATCTAAATGAGTATTAAAAACAATAATCTCAGTTGTATCGTTATCGCTATCTATTAATTGAAATCTTGCAATATTCAATGTTCGTGCTCCATAACTATCCCAATCTTTGCTTTCAACAACTCGTGGTGATTTTGATAACCATATATAATCTTGTTCGACCAATTTTAATATTTGACTATTATATAAAATAGCAACTTGAAAGTCTCTTTGTGATGATGAATGTTCAAGATTCCTATCGATACCATCAGACTGATAACCAATACAATGATAATACTCTGGTAGATGAGATCGCCAATGTAACAGTTGATTGGTAAATGGTTCTTGTACACTTAAAATAGATGGTTGCCATTTTTTAATAGTTTCTGTTAAACGATAAATTCTTTTCGTAAAATGATTGTTTGGATCACGCTCTACTCCATCGAAACGAATATTAAATGTCATAACAGATAATAAATAATCTTGTTTGATGGATAAATATTTCTGTAACGTAGCGAAATCATCTTGTTCGGTATAGTGTGGAAATGTAAATAGAAAAGCAATGAGAATAGAAATCAATATTGAGATTAAAATAAACATTTTTTGTCGCATAATAAAATATCAAGCATTTGAAATTATTATTAATGTAAGTATAAATAAAATTCGAATCTGTGGACTTGAATTAGTTGCATAGTTATATCAATTTGAGATAATCTAAATAAACATTTTTTCCGTTGCAATAAAATGATTTTAAGCCTCTACCATGTGAAAAAGAGGGCGTTTGAAACAGGAACATGCATCTACGTTTAATATTAAAAGTACTGTCATCTAGATAGAAGTTTTCTAAACTTTCTTAGAAACACTGCTCCCAAACAAATAAACATAACCGAAGAACTACGTTTTTTTTACATGAGAAGGAATTGTAAGATTTGACAGCAGGAAACATGAGTGCATTAACCCTTTTGCCTTTCATTAATTTTTTATCATGAATAAAACTATGATCTGATAATGCACTGAAGTTATATGTGGATTGTTGTTCTTTTACATATAAACCGAAAAGAATAACAAGAGATTAATAGAGAATAATTAACAATTCATACTTCAATTTTATTGGTTACTGATCGACACTCGTTATATTAGTTAGTATTTACTAGAGATTAGTGTGCTAGTCAATTATAATAGTAATGATAGAATAAAAAAGAAACAAAAATCACTCGTCACTGTAATCAATATGTTGTTTCTCGTTATTCTCTCATCACTTTTTGTTGTAGTACGAACAGTTCAAAATCATCAAACAGGTTTCACGACTATCTTTACCACTAATAGGTGAATAGCTTCATAAAAATATTGATAAATGACAGTATGAAAATCAATTTAGATTGCCATGGAATGGCTCTGTACTCGACTATCGTATGATGCCTTATGTTGGCAATGGTCATGTGGCTACTGTTGTCTTTAGTGATTTCATCTATATGAATGGTCTCTACAATGGCGATAATGGTCAGTTTGTTTCTTTTTTTTTGGCACTCACGCAACTTTAACTCTTCTGAGATAGGTACAAGTCATCGAGCTCGAATTCCAAGTACGCTCAATTGGCAATTTTTATTTCATCCTTCAACTTCCTCATTTTCATTGAATGTTTCTTCTGGTACGAATTTGTATTCAAAAAGAAAAGTGATCTGAAGTTTGAATTAGGTACATTTACTGAGATACTCGAAAACGACGAAGTTCGCATTGAACAACGTATTTTTTGCATCACAAGAATACACTGAATTGTTAATTTCCCATGTTGTAATCACTCGTTTGGCACTCAACGGTTTGATTATCCATGTAAAAGAATGCTAATCGAATAATTTGTCTCTTCTCCCTCTCTCTAGGACGAAAGATCGTCTTGCCCACCAGAATCAATGAACAAGTGACCAGTGATGATATTGACTTTGTAGTTGCAGCTCGCAATGAACAATATGTGTAAGTATCATGTCTACTCGTTCAAAACACACAAGTCTTCTTTCGTTCAAAACAAAAGACTACTATCTGGCAAAACTCGTCAAGTAGAAAATAATCAATTTCAACTGGAACAACTACCCGTATTTGTCTATTACACACCATTACCAGTAAATGGTTTTGAACTTGATCCACAAGAAACAAGTCGAACTTATCTTTTTGTTACATCAATTGACAGTGAACAGGAACGAGCTAAACGAAGCTTTGAATATGGTAGGTCGAAAGTTTTTGTCCACAAATAAATCTTGAGGATGTGTGCGTGTAGTGTGGATGCGTTATATTTTATAGCGAATTTTTTCTCTTGTAACTAGCGTCCAATGAACGTCATTCAGACCAGATATGGTCCTCCCATGTATCTCTATGGAATGATGTGTGGTCAAATGGACGTGTTGAAATAGTTGGTGATGATGAATTACAACGACAAATTAATTCTGCTTTCTACTATATACTCAGTTCTCTTCCACCATTATCTACGCGAAGTGAACACAAACAATTCTATGGTCTCAGTCCAGGAAGTCTTTCTCGTGGTGGTCTTGTGGGTGAAGATTACGCTGGTCATTCCTTTTGGGATACTGAAACATGGATATATCCATCAATTCTTCTCTTCTATCCCAAGTATGAAACTAAATAGTCATATGAAAAGATGGAATATAATATTGGAAAATATCAACTTCTGATCACTTTTATTTGTTTCTCTTAGTTTGGCCAAAGAAATGCTTTCATATCGTATAGCTCTACGCGATTCAGCCGCCGACAATGCCCGTTTATTCGGCTACGAAGGATGGAGGTAGAATAGAATTTACATTTTTCTTCTTATACAATTTATTATTACTAAGATATCCATGGGAGAGTGCACGTACCGGAGTTGATGTTACGCCAGATGGTTATCTTGATATTGCAACATATCAACAACATATCACTGGAGATATTTCATTTGCCGCACGACAATATATCGCTGCAACAGGCGACAGAAAATGGTTAATGTCTGAATACGGAGGAGATCTTGTCTATGAGACAGCTCGATTTTGGGCATCGCGAGTTGTGTACAGTAATGAGAAGAAAAAATATGAAATTTTGAGTAAGTTTTTGTCTGATCTCAATACATTTTCACATCGGATTTATACAGCCGTATTGCCACCTGATGAAGATGCACGACCATTTAAAAACAATTCAGTATTTACAAATGCAGTGGCTTCATATTCCATTCAATTGGCTCATCGAGTTAGTTGTATCACTAAAAAAGTTGTACCTCAGCATTGGCTTGATATTGCATTCAATTTATATTTTCCCTTTGATAATGCAACTCAAACTCATCTTGAATATGATGGATTCGATCTGAGTAAGTCAATATATTCACGTATTTCTTTCTATCTGTCTTTTTTTTGTTTTTTGAAAATGACATTATGCAGAGAATACAATTATTAAGCAAGCTGATGCCGTCCTTCTTGGATTTCCTCTAATGTGGCCAATGAACAAAGAAGTACGACGCAATGATCTGTTATTCTATGAACCACTTACTCGTGCTAGTGGACCTGCTATGACCTGGTCGATGCACACAATCGGATTTCTCGAATTGAATGATCTTGATAAAGCTCAGCAATTTTTTCGACGTGCTTATGAAACCTATGTTCAACCGCCTTACAATGTAAGTTAGTTATATTCTCTGTATTTTAATTTGTCCAATTTTATGTTTTAGATATGGACCGAAATTCCCGAAAGTTTAGGTGCTGTCAATTTCATCACAGGTGCTGGTGGCTTCTTACAAGCTGTTATTTTTGGTTACGGTGGCATTCGTCTCACATTGGATCAACTTGAAGTGATGCCACCACCTCGTTTACCCAACCAAGCTGAAAAGCTTATTTTTCATGGTCTTAAATATCATGGATCAATTCTCGATCTAACAATTGACAATCAGAACTACCATATTGATGTACGTGGGATGGATAACAACAATTCCATGTCTCTCGTATATGAATACGAACAAGAATATTTTCCATTAACAAACAATATTCGTCTTTCATATCCGATTAATACGCGTCTCGTTATTCGTCCGTTGATGCATTTTTGTGCTTGACTGGCTTTTTCGAACATATTTATATCCTAAGAAAACATGTGGGGTGTGGGTATACTTCTGAATTCGGGTATCATTTCATTCCCGACATGAGCGCTTAATAGTAGAATGGATTTTTCATCGTTTTTTTCGGGAAACACGAATTTCGTCTTACTGACTTTCGGCAATTGCCAAAAGTTGCATTTTTTAAAGATTTTCGACTGTAAACAGGAGGGATCTTTGGCAATAGCCAACAGTTCAGTTTGAGGAATTATCGGAAATCTTAATAAAAATATTAATCAATTAATTGATCATAGTAAAGAAACTTGATGGGGGTGGGTGTGGGGTGTGGGTGCCATGAGATATGTATACCTACCCACACCCGTATGAAGAAATTGGTAAACATTTACTCAGTTTGCTCGTCAATTGCACAGCCTATAAGCATTTTAACGATGATACTGCCGTTTTCAATGCATCGATGTCTTCCATCTCAATAGAATGAGCGTCGATGTGAAATTTCAAATAGTGTATCTTATTATGTGTTATTGTCTGTCGAATAGGCCAGCTAATTAAATGTCGAATTTCGAGAGTTATAAGATTGGGTAATAAATCGATCAAAGTAGAAAATCGACTGGAACGACAAGCACCAATAGTGACATGTTGAAGACTAGAATGACCAGTACAGTTGTAAATACCGAAAAATTGAGCTTGGGGAAGATGCATCGAAACGAGTGACTGAAAATTTTGGTTCAGAATGAGCTCAAGAAGACGTCCATAACAAGCGTCGAGTGTATCATAAGGTGACGAGAGGCTTAGCATCGTGAGATTTGGCATGTAAATTGGATCTATAGCAATTATTTGGTGTCGCATAATGTGTAGCATGGTCAAGGGACGAATGTTGTCAAAACTGTACATATTTATAATCTCGCAACGATGTTGAAGGTTGAAAAGAGCGATGCACGAGGGCAGCTCACACATTAAACATGAATCCGATGCCATAGCATCGTTAACACCGGCGCCGGCTTCGCACAAAATAGCGTTCAAATGAAAATTCAGGTTGCCAAATGCCAACAGGCGGTCACTCGGCGTTAAATCAGTTAACATTAGCAGTCATAACTCACCAGGAAGTTGCTCGCGGCATGAAACCAATGTATGTACATTATACATTAATGTTTACCAATCTGAAATGCTGTTGGACTAGAAGAAAAAAAGACTCACATGGCGTATTGTGAAGAAAAGAATGAAGCTGAGTAACATCGAGCGGTAGCATTTGACGAAAGATAAAAGCACGCGTTTCTCATTTCTCATTTCAACATCGACTTCCGAGTGTTACTCATGTGCAGTCAGTTTAATAACTTTGCCAATAAAATCAATCAAACTACCTATGGGGCCCTCATTTTCAGTACTGATGGCAAAAGCTTGGTAGAAGAAAACTTAATTTTACAAAAAGATTTTCATATCAAACCAATTCTCGATGCTCAGTGCCGATAAATCATAATTAATTTATCAGCAAGTCACGATAGACAAAGGCAATTTCCATATGGACATATTTTTGAAATCAGAAACTACTCCAAAAAACCATAGTTTAGCAAACAAGTCAATATTTTGTTGATAGAATGGTACAAATATTTATCCGTTTTGTTGATTGGCTCATACTGGACTTCTCAAGGCATTTCATAGTAAAGAAAAATAGAAGTAGATTTCCATGAAAACTGATATACTTTTAGTTAACAATATTGATCATATACAAATCAATTGAATGCTCTTTTTATCAAACAAACTTGCAATATGACTTGACCTTAGTTTATACAAATTACAATATTCAAATCTCCAAATATTTAGTCTATAGTGTGTCCGTACAACAAAATTACATCAACGTTTACCTTTCTTATCCCTTCGTAAATCGATAGAAAACGAACATTTACATAAGAAAAAAACCAATGTTGTGCATATTCAAAAGCTATTTTTATAACGATGAGAATTTTGTGTCAATTATTTTAATAATTAATACCGATAGTATCTTACACTGAGTAAAATTGTTTTTAATTTGCGTGATATTGTTTTATCGCTTTTATTGTAACTAGTCACGTTTTATCCAATGATGGTAAAGAAAGAGAAATAAAATTTGTTTCAATTTTGTCCTTTATCCGGGTGTGGGTGTGATGCTATTGCAATTCACGTGTGTTTTATTTCTTGCCACTTAGTCACACTTACGCCACAGACACATCCTCCAAAAAATTTTAACCCTTCAAACAAATGAAGAAAACGGTTAGTTATCTAAACCTTGTTTCAGATTCTTGCCTTGATAATAGAGTTTGCTAATATCACAGAAATGACTCTGGTCGTCGTTGTTCATCGTCAAAAGCTCAATGAGAAACAATTGGAGTATCTGCTGCGAGAAAATTTTAAATCGAACATATCCAAAATCCAGCGTTAATAGTTTATTCCTTTATCATAAAAAATTCTGGCTGTTGGCTAGTTAATTATTCTCGGAACTTTTATCACAAGCCATATTCATAGTGTTCTTCTAATTACATCCAATGGTTTATTGTTTATAAAGTCATGTATCAATCAAAGTGAAGAATGTGATACGTATATTTGACTGCTTGACAATGTTTTAATCAATGTAATATGTTCAGAAGCAGCACCCACAAATCGAATAATTTTGATTATCGTTATTATTGAAATAAAAGCAATATGACACCAATCTTAACAATATTTATTAAACTGAATCAGTTATATTATCATGGTGAGCGCGTCATAATATGAATAATTATATTCATTACAGCAATCAGTCTATTAGCCTGAGGGTGGATGTGGATGTGGATTTTAAAAGATATTAGACCTAAACCCACCCTAAAAACCAAACATGCGCACATCCTTCATTTATCTGACTGACTGGTTTAACTCTTAGAATATGAAAGGGTGTAGGTGCTTCTTTATTCACATCCTCACCCACACTGATGGTAGTATTAGAGCTTCAATCAACCTATTCCATCTATATAAAGTATTTTATCGACTGTTATAAAAAGAAAAGCAACCAATAAGCAAAAGAAAAATACAAATGAAGACTCAGATGTTCGCTTGCTTGAAAATTGACTTTATTATTCTTTATTTTTAAGAATGGATCTGGCAAAAGAAAAAGAAAAGTAGAGGTGTATTTATAGTAGAAATGTGCGTGTATGAATAGCATTCACGCTTGAGTACCGGTGGAAACTGCCAATTTATTATGACTCTACATGGGCGATGTTATTGGAAGATATTTATGGTTTGCTTTCTATTTACATAAATAGAACGCAAATATGACATTGAGTACGCCGAAATCGCATGAACGTATTTCCATCAAGCATTCAACGATTGATCCTGTTTATTTACTACAT
>OENM01000714.1:488-62511 GCA_900239745.1 Rotaria magnacalcarata
CAAGGTTCAGTGTCGTGAGTGTCTTTTTGTTAAGAGGCAATGGATGATATAGATAAAATGTGAGGATGTTACTTTGTTTTGTTCAAGCGCTTTAGCAAAATAGTGTATTCCTTCGGGACCTATTGTATTCCAACTGAGGTGCAGTGTAATGAGTGTCTGCTTTAAATAGGCAATGAATGATGTAGAGAGAATGTAAGAATTTTACATTATTTTGTTCCAGTGCTTTCGCAAGATGTTTTGCTCCTTCGTCACCTATTTTATTGCTTCCAAGGTTCAGTGTGGTGAGTGTCTTTTATAAAGAGGCTATGGATGATAGAGAGAGAATGTAAGAATGCTACCTTATTTTGTTCCAGTGCTTTCGCAAGATGTTTTGCTCCTTCGCCACCTATTTTACTGCTTCCAAAGTTCAGTGTCGTCAGTGTCTTTTTGTTAGGAGGCAATGAGGGATCTGGATAGAATTTGAGAATGTTACTTTGTTTTGTTCAAGGACTTTTGCAATATGTTGTGCTTCTTGGTCACGTATTAAAATGCTTTCAAGGTTCAGTGTCGTGAGTATCTTTTTTTAAAGAGACAATGGATGATATAGATAAAATGTGAGGATGTTACTTTGGTTTGCTTCAGCGCTTCGGCAATATTTTGTGCTCCTTGGTGACGTATTTGGTCGCTTTCAAGGTTCAGTGTCGTGAGTGTCTTTAGTAAAGAGTTTATGGATGAAAGAGAGAGAGAGAGTGTGAATGTTAGTTTGTCATGTTCAATAGCTTTCGCAAGATGTTGTGCTCCTTCGGTATGTATTCAATTTTTTGTGAGGTCTAGTGTAGTCATGATCTGTTGTAAAGAGTTAATGAATGACATAATGGAAATGTACGAATGCTATTTGGTTTTGTTCAATATCTTTGCACGTTGTTGTATTTCTTAGTTTTTCTTTGATCTCTTGTGTATTACATTATAAGGAATGAGTATTAGTTATATTGGAGAACGTAAGTCATCAGAGATTTGAGAGAGGATATGTTTTTGTCTCGAACGGAGTTTGTACTGGTATGGTTGGAGTGTAGGCTCATTATTTTTGATAGGCTGCCGGAGAAAAAATGAATGTAATTGGAAGAAACAATACTCGGTCTAAAATGTTAGTAATTTATCGAAAAATATGCGGACACAGGTTGGTCTCCGGGTTGTAAGAAAAGAAGTGTGTAAGTACAGCGTAGAAAATAATATTATTCCTGGAGGGTACCGCTAAAAGTCCAAACAGAAAGCATAATGAATTTTATGGGAAATGAAAGCTCGTGGAAAATAGGTTTTATGGGTATATTCAATCCTTCATAATATGAGCATAATATATCTAGATTTTGGAAAAGTTCAGATTTTGCGTACATAATATGACATTTTCATAGATAATAATAATAATAACATCCTATAAGCCTATCGCCCGTCGGGGCCGGCCGCCGTTATTAATATTAATAGTCTCCACATGCAGTCGGGTTCTATCGTCTTTCTTTTGTGGAACTCACACTTATTTTCGAAGAAAATAATGAGTGTAAGTTGTATAACGAGGTTTTGCGGCTCCCCCTTCCCTAGGCCCCAGCAACCAAGTGGCGGGAAATCAATATTTTTGGGATAAATTTTCTTGGTAACCAAAGAGAGATAAAATCAAACATTCCTGCATGAGTTTCCATAGCAACGATAGAATAAAAATAATAATAGTGTTTGCATCATTTTGGAAGTCTGTAGATTCACACTGTTTTAAATATGGGAGAGGAGAGAAGGGGTCGAAATGGTTATTAATGTAGAAAAAGCAGTTCATTTTGGTGTCAATCGGTAAAGGGATAAAATGATTAGTCTAGCTAAAGTAAAATAGGGAGGCATGGGAAAGTATAGGCTTGTCCATTGAAGTGCAGGCAAAACTCAACAGCATACGCCAAAGATCATGAAGAGAAAAAAATGTAGACTCGGAGATTTCACGAACGATTTAATCGATGTACATAACAGGTTAATATGGTAGTTAAACTAACAAAACGAAGAGTAAATTGATATTTATCGTTTCTTATGTCATCCGTCGTATATAGTATGATAAGGAGAAAAAATGAGGTATTCAAAATGCATACGACAATATATATAAATTTGTTTAGTACAACAATGCTGAATAAATCACATTAGTAGGTAGAAAAATACATATCAATAAGAAAATGTTTTAAATAAAAAAAGTTTCAAAGCGCGCGTATCACTCATGAAAATAAATTTATTACATCCAAACGAGGTGAGTTCCACATTTTAGCACCGATAGGTGCTACACTGACAAGTTTTTTTTTATAGACGGTGGTATCTGCACCCTCTTTCGTCCAACATACTGGCTATACATAGTCAGTATGAATGACTCATGTGGAATGAGTGATCATGGAGAACTTAGCCGTAAGTGACTTGTCCTGGGTCATTCCATGGTTAATGTTACCGAGGTTTGAATAAGGGGGTAAAAGCGAGACTTCACCGTACTTCACTTGTACTTTCTCTGCACTCACCTGCACTTCAATGTACTTCCCTTGTAATTCTGTTTTTACTTAACGAGTATTTCATTTTGCTTCACTTCATTTCACTCCTACTCTACTTTTATTTCATTCGATTTCTACTGTACTTGAAGCAAAATTTTGAAGTGCGGTGAAGTACGAGTGCAGTACGAGTGAAGTACGGGTGAATTACGGTGGAGCGTGGTGAAGTACGAGTTAAGTACAAGTGAAGTACGGTGAAGTATGAAGTCTGGCTTTTCCCCTCTTCTCTTGGGTTTGGATTATAATACTTTCTGAGTACGTGTTGAACAAGTTAGCAACTCAGCCATATCGGCTTTTTTTCTCATAGATAGGAAGCCATTAAAATATTGGATCTTTTCGCTTCTCCCAATTTATAGAGCTTCTTTCGTTGATTATTTTCGTATAAAGGAATTTCGAATTCAGTTGACGAATAACAATGATTAAGTCGAAATATCCACCATGATACCGGCTGTATCTATCGTAACAGCTTCGAATCGCTAACATTTTGATCCTATCATTTTTATGTGTCAACTAAATTTAAGATTCTTTTTGTAGGAAAATGATCAACGAAAAGAGCTCTATAAGTTGGGGGAGGCGAAAAGATCCAATATTTTAAAGACTTCCTATGTATGGAAATGTCCTATTATATACGCAAAATCTGAACTTTTCCAAAATCTGGATATATTATGCTCATATTATAAATGATTGAATATACCCATAAAACCCATTTCCCACGAGCTTTCATTTGGTACAAAATTCATTATGTTTCCTGCTTGGACTTTTAGTGATACCCGCCTGGAATAATATTATTTCCGACTCTTTAGAAGTTGCTTGAAAATAAATGAATAGGAAGCTGACTGTTGGAAACAGTTTTTCCACTTCATTGATAATATTGTCCCAGGTCAATCATGCACGGCCGTAAACGGCCGTTTTTCATCGTATTTCACTCGTTTCATATCGACCGTATTACAGCCGTATTTCATCGGGTCGTACACGGTTGAAAACGGTCGTTTACACTCATCTACAATACGGTGAAATACGGCCGTAATACGGTCGATATGAAATGAGTGAAATACGATGAAAAACGGCCCGTATACGGTTGTTTACGGCCGTATACGAGACGAATTTCATCGTATACGGTCGCCATAATGCTCGTCCTGGGGTATATTGAAATACGTGTAATGTTTACGGATCTGTTATAGTCTGTGGGCGGAAATGTATATGTGCAGCGTTTCAAGGAGTTTATGTTTATGTAGCTTTAGATAATTCAAAATAGAAGAAAATACTTGAATTGTGGCTGGCTTGTGGCATAAAATGTTTCTGTGAAAGACTTTTAGTGGGAAGTCGTGAACGATGATGTTTTCTTTTGGTAAATTCGCAATGGAAGCTTCGGCAGATACAGTTTGTATATTTGAATATTCGTAATCTCTGTTGAGATGATGTGAAGCGATATATATGTTTATTTCCTGTTTTTTATGCTGAAATTAGCAATACTCTAGATGATCACCAACTGTTGTTTTTCACATTTTTAGAGATTTTGGAACAGATGTGAAGCAATTGATGCTGATGAAAATGTTATCAGCTTTATTGAGTGGAATTTTCTATTTTATGTTTATCAACATGAATCTTACTAAAAAGTTCACATAAAGATTGAAATTTAAGGTAAGTGTATAATAAAGTAAAAATGAAAAAAAGTGAAATTTTCTGATCTAATTTTACTTTACCTGATATCGAGAATACGTATGGATAATTGCATTGAGTCGTGAAGAAACATTTGATGCTGAACAAACAAGGTCACAATCATTAAGATAATCAAGAATTCGGTAAACGAGTTCAACCGATAGTACATCTAATTTTGGATGAGTTTTGTTCGACATAAAAGAAAATTTTTGTGGGACACTACGAATGTTGAAGCGTACACTAAATATTTAATATATTTATCGAGTTTTGTTTTCATGCGTGACTTTCAAAGTCTTACGTTGCAATTTTCGATTGGTATTGCAATTACTTGTTTACAGAAGGAAAGAAAAGAGATAGTAGATGTCGTAGTATGATGGATCAAAAGGTAGACTATTTTGGATATGTTTTTAACTTTTACTATGTCAACTGTAAGGTTTTGATTTTTATTGTCTTTGAGTTCTTTAGTTGTTTTTCTTACATGAATTTGAAGGGCAATGGACTAACATTTTATCTACTTTCGAGATAGTGGCGTAACCAGAGGGGGGGGGGTCAGTCCGGTCTACGAATATTTGAGCTCCTCCCCCTACGAAAATTTCCATTTCTAATCTTAGCAAGTGTCATATCAGTCTCTTGAACGGTTGAGTATTCTATATGTTGCTTCTTTTTTATGGAATATAGGAGGTTGTTTACATTTCCTTGCTCTTTCGACTTTCGGACAATCATATTAAAAAAAAAGTTAATAAAATTTAGTGTAGCTTAGACTAAAATAATATCTTGAAATCCATTTATAGTTACTTTATTATCATTAACGAATTTTTTTCTTTACATATCGCAATTACAATTTTACTCTATGTATAGCATTTAGAATAGCAAAGCGTTGATTTGCTGAAAGTAAGAAAATAAATAACAGGTTCCTACTTTTTTCATCGCTCAGAAGAATGATAAGTTTCTACGTTATCACATCATACCCAGTTGACAGCTATTGATAATATGCTTTTTACAAGTATTTGACTCATGCACATATCATATTTTGTAGTGACGAACCTCTCATAGCTTCTCATCACGAAGTAACTGTTAAGTGGACTTTTAGCAACTCATTGATTCACCTTTCACTACTCATATCAATGGTAGAATCATGTCACATTAGTCGTGTATATTTTGATATTTGATTTATCACTTTTTCACAGCTAAAGATTTATTATATGAAATGTGACATTTGCTTCAAAGTTTTTTTCAGGAAAGTTCAGGTAATGTTGTTCTTTCATCTTAGATTAGAGTGCTATGCAATAATGTAAAACGGCCTGGAGGAAATTTTTCTATTGATGTTACTAGAAGGACATCGACTTTGCAAAACTTTTAATTATCAATCCAGGAAAACATTTCGATTGCAGCATTTCGAAAATGATTCTAATGGTAAAAAGATATGGTTCATTGTTAAAAGGTTTTTGATTAGTATCCAACGACTTTCACAAAGTTTCACTACTGAAATCACTCGCTCTAAGCTCAGAAAATTTCTCGTATCACTATGATTTTATATGAAAATGTTGACGAGAATTAAGCTCATATTAAAAAGGCAACTTCGAAATGGTAATTTAAATTTTTGCAGCATAAAAGCCATGTATTATAAATCTCGGAGGAGACCGGGATGATAATGATATGAACAACAATAGAGGCAGCTGAGCCTCCTCTAAGAAAATTTCCTGATTACGCCCCTATTTCGAGGTACAAAAATAGCCCAGGTCCAGATGTACGGGCGGGATCCCGAAGTGAAACACGGGAAATCGCAGGAACTCGGTAGCAGTATTCCGGCCGGAAATTCCAGGAATTTTTCCCGCCGGTTCCCGCCGGTTCTCACAGGAACCAGACGGGAATCAGCCGGGACACAACGAAAAATTCCGAGTATTTTCCGGCATCCGTTTCCCATCGTTTCCGACATCCGTATCCCACAGTTTCCCGGATCAGTATTCCATCGTTTCCCTGGCCAGGATTGCCCCGGTTCCTTTAACAGGATCCCGTCGTACCTGACAACAGGATCCGGCCGTTTCCAGCTCGGTTACAGATTTTCTTTCCAGCGCAACTGCCTAACGCAAACTAGCATACTGCTATTCAATCTTTAGCTGCTGGCAATCGTTTCCAATCCATAACCCCATCCACAAGTATCCAATCAATCAGCCAATACCTTTCAATTATGCTAACACCGTTCTACCATCACAAGCACCATCTGATATTGAAGATGGCCATATGCTCACTTGGTTCAAACAGTTCGAATCACAAAAAAATCATTTTGAGCATGTGAGTGATTTCGAGCTCCCCTTAGGTCTATATAAGGCAGTGCAGTCAGAATTTCGTTTCACCTCACAACTCGACGCGGTAGGGGTAAGTTGAATCATTTTTGAGCATCGGTCACAGTTTTTTCTTGAGGGTGTGGGTGTGAGGGCGGGTGTCCATCCGCGCACACTCACACCTACACCCACAGCAATATCCACACCCATACCCTCATGTGCATATACCGATGTTATAATAAATATTTTACAATCCATATGGAGTATAATTGATTTAGTTGATGAAACTAATCCAAGGAATGTTTTAGTGAAAAAAATGTCCAATGATTTAAAACCATTGAATAGTTTACTTCAAAAAAGTTCAACACGATTTTATTATGATCAAACAGAACCTTCTATTGCTGATTATTTTGTTTTTGAAGCATTTACGGCATCACGTGATTATTGCCAAAAGTTATTACCTAATGCAGAAGATTGTTAGGCATTAATAAAATTGGAACAGTTCATGAAAGAACGGCCAGCATTAGTGAATTATTTTAGTAAAGGTTTATTATTTAAACGCTTCACAGGATCACCAAAAGAAAGTGACTACATGGCAACGTCAACTGCAACAAAAAAATAATTCTCTTAATTTTATTTGAATTTATATGAAGAAAAAACTTTTTTTGAATTAATTTTCTAGAAAAAAGGAACAGTTTCGTAAACACAATTTTACCATAATATACGGGAAAAGAAACGAACTACAGAATTTGTTTTTACAGCCATTGTTTGAAAAAGGATGGATCGAGTCTTGATTCGAATATATACGATTCTTAAAAAGTTAATCCTAAAAGCCCGAAATGAATACAGATTTTTAGATTGTCTATAGGTGATTTGGATGCACAGCTGATACTGTTTGATAACTCACTTTAGTAAATAGGGTGTGGAAATGCATATGATGAGCAGATCTGCGCTCATACCCCAATCATTATTTCAGTAAACTCAAATACTAGAACCAACTATTTCCTTATTAACAATGGCCCTATGTGGTTATTATCGAACGAATGGATTCTTTTATACTACAGAATCGGTATCAAGGGTAAGTTAGCATAGAGATGGCAAAATGATTGATCAAAAGGAACGAAACACTTTTTACGCTGTCTGGTGAAACCAATTGTACGAAACGCTATTCCTTCAATACTGATCTTGAGGATGTGGATGTTATTATTATTCACATTTCTACGTGACAAAGCTTAACATCAAAATATTGATTTTTGCATGTGATGACATAATTGGTGATACATTATGCGTTGGAAATCCGCTCAGAGTTATTACATTGAAATGAAACAAATTTATTTATATTTTATTGATTAGTATCGACTTGAATCTAATTCAAGAAAAAAGAAAGTTTCTTTTCCCATTTCTCGTATACTATTGGTGGTATCGTATGAGTGGCAGGTTAATGTTGAATATACGAGTAATATAAGTGTCATTTATATTTTAGAGTTTGACGTGAAAGCTGAAGGCATGCTTACAAATTTGAATATCAAAATACCTACTGCATTAGTTACTAAATCGAATATTAAATCAATGTAGCGCATATGCATCAGTATTTAGTCTTCATCAGTTTTTCAAACAAAAATAAAAATCTAAATACGAACAATGACGGATGCCTATCATACTTGATCTTATTCGATCTTTGATTGTATGAAAGGTCCATGAGTTTAGCATGTCTTTTAATTCTATTGCCATGTATTGAGTTCAGAAAAGTCATCAAGAAGATTTTTATGATGCCAGACTTGAATTTGCAATTCAACGAGAAGTACATTTTAATACACATATGCACATTCACCATTTAGGTAGTATTTTTGCGCACTAAATGATAACGAAACAGACCGACCGTTAATGATATCTGATAGCTTGATGTAAGCATGCTGAGATGTATATCGTACAGGATGATGTGAGTAAATGTTATCAAAAATTTATTTTTCTTCCTTTTGCATCATAAATAAGTACAACATGTTGAATTTGCGCATAATTGTTTTTTCTGTATGAGTCAAGTGTTAACTATTAATCATAAATCTTCATTTCGACACAATTCGATACGGATCAATTGAATGTAAATAAAAACAAGGTTTTCTAAAGCATCAGATGAATCTAAGTGTCTTGAACGAACTAAGTGAAGTCTTCAATTGAATGCTCATGGATATCATATAGAGAAATGCAATAACTCGAAAATGAAATAAGAATCATGAAGAAAAGACTCAATTTATATGTTTGCAAATACTTTTTATATTTTTACTCATTTGATTGTACCTTAGACTCGCACTGTTCCTAAGTTACAATGACATCAATAGCATTAGATGTTGTTTCAGTTTCTGGTGTATTTAAAAGACGCAAAAAATATATTTACTCATAAAATGTAAAATCAAATTTTCCTGTTGTCAAAGGCTGATAGCAGTGAATTAGAATAAATCTTCATTATTCGTGAAAGATGAGTAATAAAATATGTAATATACTGAGAATATAACAATCCGCCTACAAAACATCGATGACTTGACTAACTCTTCTCTTTTTCGAGAGTCACATATTTTACTCACTTCCTTTTCTCTTGATGCATTCACCGACGCCGTCTTATATCTTTATTTAACTTTTCTCATTTATTTGTGAACTCACACCTACTCTGTTGGCGCAATCAGTAATAAAAGGAGCATGCTGGCAACATGACTGATACACAGTGACCGGTAGTTGATTAATAAACATGAAAAGTCAGTTTTTGCACAAAATATACGCCAACCAATCTTTCTTATCCGGATGGATATAATTTAATTTAAAAACAGTTATCTTGCGATGATATTAGGGAACATTCAGAGCAACTAAAGACACCAGCATATGGATCAGTTTGGTGAGTTCATACTACCCAAAGGTTTGTTTCGTTTTTCTATTGTCATAGACAGAATTCAGTTTTACGAATGACTACGTCATATAAACTAATTAAAATCTTCTTATATTGGACACTTATGGGACTTTTTAGAAGCATCAATTATGTACAGGTGTCTTACATGCAGAGGTACGATCTAAGCAAAAATTTCTCCTTGTTTATAGTCTCAGCATGGAAATCATGATAGTACAGAACTTGATCAGAAGGTTTCTTTGAGGAATCATAGAGTTATGCGATCATTTGATTTAAGTAATTTCTTTTCAGATAAATTTTCGAAATAAAAATGGGCTCAAACAATAGTGTGCATATCACAATTAGTCTCGATCAATCGAATCGATTCTTTTATGCTGGTGAAAGGATTTCAGGAGCCGTTCATCTAAATATCAATGAAGAACCAGTCGAACTCAAAGAAATATTTATTCTACTGAATGGTGAAACTGGCTATACAACAACTAGGACTGTTTGGGATAGTAACGGTTCAACAAGTACGGAAACGGACTATCATACAGTATATTTTCTTTCGCAAAAAAACTGTTTTCGAGAGACCAAAGCCAGGAGAAAAAGAAGTACGCCTTCTTGTTGGAGAATATTCATGGCGATTCAACTTTCACTTACCATTGGAACTTCCGCCATCCATCAATCACCCACACTATTATCCGCACGTTCGATATTATTTACAGTGTGTCATAGATAAGTCATGGTATAGATCAAATACAAGAGAAACTTTGTTT
Organism: Rotaria magnacalcarata; assembly: GCA_900239745.1. Lineage (NCBI taxonomy): Eukaryota > Metazoa > Rotifera > Eurotatoria > Philodinida > Philodinidae > Rotaria > Rotaria magnacalcarata. The sequence goes on from OENM01000714.1 coordinate 10,618, forward strand.
CTAAAGGTATTTCCAAATGTTAGTATATCAAACAATCCACAATGTTCGATGCGTCCCGTGTTTAGCAATCATCATCATAAAAAAATGCATCTGAAAGTATTCATAGATAGATCGAGTTATGCACCTGGTGAAACAGTTACGGGCACATTAGAAATTGAAAATTCAAAAAGAGTGTTATTGAAGAAAATCTATCTATCCTTAATTCAACAGTATCGAATAGAATGCAATTCAGGACAAATGAGAATTGCTCGAACAATCATTCATACGAGGCAAGAGCATATTGTAGAAAAAATTTCATTTGACATTCCATTTATGCATTTGCCTCCATCATATGAGTTTCATGGCGGTTTTATACAAGCGACCCATATGGATGTTCATTACATTCTAGAATTCAAAGTAAAACCAGAAGGAATTTTTACGAGTTTCAAAACTGGATTACATATTACATTAATGACGGATTCTAATGGAAATCCAACACAAAATGAATCATATTGCGTAGCTAAATCACCATCTAATTCCATTTCTTCATATTCAGAAAACAAAAATGCATGACGCAATTCACTGAAATACTCCGTAATGTTTTATACAACACATCATCGACTCTACAACAAACTTTAAACGCTAACATTTGCTTTTCTTCTGTAATCTAACGTTATTTAAGATATGAAATAAATTTGTTTTTCAACTATCTTTATTCATTTCTTATTAAAGGAAAGCAAGGATGAACATCTTAGCCAAGCAGATGCGTTGTTAACTTACGAATGTGCATTTGGATTAGTGTGCTGTGAAATGAATATTCGAAGAAAATTTGTGTATGATTTGTTGAAGTTTTGTGTTTGAATAGGTTTAACGAAAATAAATAAAGATAAAATTCTTATGTAAAAAGTTACAAAGATGACATACAGGAAGATGAACTGATAATTTAACGAAAACAAAATACGAACGAATCTATATTATCTAATGGTGATACATGACATGACTTTATCTTCTTTGTTATAAAATATGTGCGAAAAATCAAACCAATGTGATGGTTTGATAAAAGTGTTTAATACAATTACTAATCGAGCGGATATTCTATAAAAACGACAGAAGACATCGAATGGAAAGTAATATTCATTGAAGAATAATCTACTTTTCTGCTGAAATGAATACCACCAAAGATATAAAACGTTCTGAGTTTCCTGCTAATGATGTTGAGTAGATTGGTTTCTAAAAAAGGAAACTCTGAAAAGAAACGAGTTGATTAACTGATATCGTTGCAAGAGCTCTAATGAATGATATATAAAAACAAATGTTGTTTCAACTATTTCTGACATTGGAAAAAATAAATTTTTGTTTTCTGTTCTATGATGCCATTGAATGAAAGTTACAATGAATCATTTTTGACATAGAAAACATAACTCTTCAATATTATTTTACTTTTGAAAAGTATATGAGAATCAACTCAGATGAAGCTCTATGAGGAGAACTCGAATACCCTTTGATACAAAATTGTGCACGGATCTAACAGAGTTACTTAGCTTTAACCTCAACCAATTAACATAACTCATTGGTTAATTCGTATGATGCAACAAGAACCAAAGTAAACACATCGAAAACAATTCACAACAAAGACGAATGGCGAACATGTTAAAATCATGATTTTTGCGAGAGTTTTCGACGATGACAAAGTCCAATAGATTAATATAATGCTCATTTCATTCTCGGAAAACTGCACCTTATTTCAATAGTTTTGATTTAAAATAAATCATTCAAAACAGTATCAAATCAAATATTTCATTTACGAGGGATGATTCTCAAATGTTGATTGGAAGATTTTGATGAAAGCTACATGCAACTTTAAGTCAAGTGCTCTTATCTACAAAATTCCATAAACACTGACTGAAAGTGAACGAATAAAAGGTGTGGATATGATGAGCAGTCCCACATCCTCTTGTTCAGATAGATTTTTGAATTTACAAAATACCACTAAACGTGAAACATGAGAGAACTGATAGAATATTTGTTGATGATTCTAATTGTCTAAAAGTATCGTTAAAAAGAGTGTGTAAATGCCAACACATCAGTTTAATTATAATACTATATATAAGTTTAACAGACATTTGATAATTTTTATAAAATGATATTTCAACGTAAATTTTAGAGGATGAAACTAAAACGTTTAATCTTCTATTGTTTCTATTTCTTTGAGAGAATTATTGAAGTGTTATGGGTTGCTAAAATAAATAGAAACACATATTTTTAGTGTAAGAAAATTTGAGATGATTTCTTATTGATTTAGTGAGGATGGTCAAAGCGCGAACGCAAATGACCGCGTAAGAAATTCTCCACTCGAGAAAGTCCGATGTGAACTTTTCGCAGGTGTCAACGAGTACGATGTGCAATGTCCACGTCTCAACCTGGAGCATTCAAGTTGATGACCGTGAATGCATCCGTGGCAGGTAAGTATGCTCGATAATTCGCCTTCTGTATCTGTATATACTCACATAACAAGCACAAAATACACAGTAAAGAAATGAAAAATAAAGAGACGATGACTCAACATTATCGATGATTCATTTCGTTTTCGCTATTTCTTCTATTTTTATGAAATGTTGAAAATGCAATTTATCTATTGCGCAACGAAACATTTTACATCATCACATTCAATATACTATATTCGTAGCCAAGTCTTTGCCTAATTAATTAAAAAATTTCCATTACAAACCAGAGACTAATGCAAATACAAAAATCTTAATTCAATCGGATTTAGTTCATATCGAGAAAACACAATTGCTATACTATTATGAATGGAATGTGTTACATCCCACATAAACTTAAGTCTTTCTGTGTTTATTTGCAAAATCTCTGAATTTAGAAAAATTTTGAAACTTGCTTGGATTGATTCCATATTCTATGTATTAGAAAGTTGCAATATTTAGTTTTTCAAAGCTACGTTTTATAACAATCAAAGAATCAAAGTATGAAGCAGAGAAATAAATCGTTAAATCTATAATTATTTATAACTCTCTTCAAATTGAACAGAAAATAAACAACATAAGAAATAAGCGAGATTAGCTCCTTGATTCAATAATATTTTGTTTGCGTCTTCTATGCTTTTCTGTTTAACGATAGGTATCGGGAAACATTGAAATAGTAACGCGCAGTTAAGCAACGAAACAATACAGATTTTTGTTAAATTGACTGGTGTATAGACGAATTCTTGACTTGAAAATAAACCACGTTACAAACATGAATGTTTATCGAACTCAGTAGTAAAAATTCGTATGAGATAGCACTATATTAATTATTACAACACTTTTAAGAACTGAATTAGTCATTTGTTAGAATTATGACAGCCCTATATCGTAACTACAAACAAGTTTCATATGTTTCTCCAGATAATTAAAATACATTTCGTTTCACTCTTGAATTGTATGCAAACTGTTTTTATGAAGTTGTTCAGAAAAATCATATTGATACATGTTTGATAAGAGTTTTTTTTCTAAAGCCTTCAAACTGACCGTACATTTCAAAAATTTGTATACGTCAGTTGTCGAATCCTTGTAAACTAATGAAAGCATAGTAACCATTTAAAAAAAATAATCATACTAGGAGTCTATTTTGGTTTCTATTCTGTGCAGGTCTGATGAGGGTGAGGGAGATAAAATAGATTCATACATAAAAGGATCGGCGGCTAATAAATCTAGCCTCCATTGAGTAAAAAATGAATAGTAAATAGAAACGTGCGATGACAAGAAAGCAAGGGGGAAAAGCTGAGTTCTTTGAGACTTTATCAGTTTTTCTTAAAAAATTCAAGAAACTCAAAAAACCCAAGTTTTCATCAAGTTTATCAAAAATATCCGTTTCGATTCAAATATATAAAGATGCGATGGTTTTTTCAGATATTCATACTTCTTTCTGACATATTCAAGACTAATAGTATGCAATGCGGAATCAAAATAATGGTACATGGAATAATGATTGCATATATTTCGTTTTACTGTGTGAGAAGAAAAGATATATCAGCGTATGGATTGACTAATATTTTTTTTTATTTCTTGCAGATAATCACATGCATTGAGGGTTCGCGTGTTACCGATATTCTCTGCTTTCGAAAGAAAGAGAACGAAAAAAGAGGCGCTGCGTCCTCGGCTTGGAACTATTCAGGTGTTACATGAACATAGTTTTAGCTATTTTTGACCTCTACCGCCTGAAATAACCAATATCTAGGGTTTTCTCATGTAAAGAAACAATGGACGTAAACATGAGCTGATCCCTTCTTCGTCTAAGATTGATTATGTAACTCTTAAATATTGTCTTATCTATCTATTCGTTTTATTATTCTTTCTTACGTTATCATTCATTCAGTCTTTTTACATTTTTATTATCTCTGCAGTTCGATTTTACCAGTTTTTCTATGCCTTTAAAAAAGTCTTTCATCGATAGTAATTTTCTTTCTGATGATGTTTTCACTTATCAAGATGAACAATTTTATAACTTCATAAGCACATATATTGACCATAGGCAAGTAGGTTTACTTAAATTTGAAGAAATCAGCATTGCACAAATTTACTTCATTTGTGGCAATGTTCTTGATATACTAAATTTGGAATCCTCTGACTTGATTTCCTTCAAGGAATCTCTTTGTCTGAAACTGAACGATAACTCATTTAAAGTTCTTTCTGGCATAGAGAGTTCATTTATCTATTTAACGGGATTATTAGCGAAGAAGAGAAATGAGGTAACCAATTCAATAACACAAAAATCTAATTCTCGTGCTTCTTCTAATATCGCTACAGTAATTACCATTGCTGCTAGTGATAATATAACAAGTAATAATATTTCGACCGCTTCGATTTTCACACAGTCACAGTCTGACATCGTAACTCACAACATAGTCGCAGCACCTGATCAACATAAACAATTAATCAATAGAGCGATAGACGAATGCATACTAAAAAACAAGAACAAATATGGTGATCTGGATTTGAAACTTAACTCATTCAAGGTGTAGATTATGATATTCATATTGCTGTTAATCCAAATAAAGCTGTTATACGATGCGACTGTGGAGTAAAAGCAGCATTACAGCATATTCGTAATAATTATCAGATAAGTGATCAGATTCGGATCTTTAAAATAATATTTTTCAAGAAAAAGTGAAAATCGTTCTATGTGGGTGTGGATGATTATGAGAAGACAATTCACACCCACACTCACCCTGGTAAAGTAACAATATCAAAAAAGTGACCTTGAAACAAGAAAGTTTGAGAGTATGGGTGTAGAGTGTGTGTGAATTTAGGTTTTATTGTAGGTATTTCTGTTCTATCGGCACCCCCAAGCACCTGTATCCGCTATCACATAGAAAGGGTCATTACTATTCGATTTACCAAAAAATAAGTCTTATTGGGAAATGCCGAGGAACGAAAAGAAGCAATTAAAACACAGTCGAATGCATATGCATCGACTAGTTGAAATCATTTTGTCATCACGAATCGGAAGTTTCCGATCGATGGAACACGTGGTCAGATGTTGTGTTTACACAACAAAACAAACATTCAACTGTTTTCGCCTGATTTTTCACACATATTAACTGTGTGATTCTTTCTTTGGATGAATGCGTCAACTAAAAGCAACATAAAATCTGCGGCTTTGGGTGTGGGTTCAAGTGTCCTCGGTGTGTACGCCCACACCCACATCCTGATACAATGAAGGATTATCTTTGCCTTTCTCCAATATTTCTATCGAAATCACCTTTACCTTCATCCTCGAATCGAAATGTGTCATGGTAGTTATTTGATTTCTCTTATTTTCTTATTACAGTTATCAATTATATACTCATAAATATTCTCAAAACATGAATACAATGAGATGAAGCGAACCGAATAAAATTTAAAATAGATGATGAGGTCCATTTTTTCTAGCGAGTCCATTAGTAATATCTGTCTTAAAAGAAAATAAAAATAAAAATAAAAATTTGAATTATGATTTATTAAAATGAATGAAATTATTCTTATGTCAATAGTTTCATACTAATAGTCATTATTTGATCGAGCGCATGAGGAAACAATAAAGTATCTGCTAGATCGTACTGTTGATTTGCATGTATTACTAGATTGAAATCATATTTGAGAACATATTCGCAAATTTGTCGTGTTACGCTACTAGCATTGGCTGCTAAAACTGCCTGAAACTGTTTGGCTGATGCAGTTTCCAGTACGTGACGCTCAATAAAATACATAATGGATACTCGCCATTCTGATGGAACATCTGGCTTGACAGCGGATAGATAATTATGCATGATCGATTGTGGAAGAACATTGCTAGAGCGTACTTGTTCAAGTAGTTTGTTCTCACCAGCTACAGTCATCACGAATAGAGGAGCAACAAGTGGTGGTAAAGTAGCCACCTCCATAGATGGCTAATTCATTAAATCGCTTGATAACGAAATGCCGACAAGTCGTCTATCATTCATGACGACACCAAACGAAAGGCCACCTTTAACAAAATCTTGCCAAAAACTATCGAATACAGCAGATGTCTGATGTTTATATTCTACTTTAAGTTCAGGACAGTTGCGATGTGCTAGCACATCAATTTCGCCTAGATTAGCAAATGATTCGATAACAATGCCTCGAGCTTCATCTGCATCTACTTGTTCAAGTGGTATTATTTGTAACTCACTATTGTGTTCAGAAAATAAGTCACACGATTGTCCGTTTTCTGTTTGATGTAATCAGATTTCTTGTAGAGTGTTTGCATTCATCAAACGTTCTACAGTAAGATCGTTAAAGCCAATTTGATGCAGTTTAGCAACGAACAACAATGCATTCAATGATGAACCACCGGCAGCAAAAAAGCTTCGATCGATATGAGCTCGTGGAATACCAATTTCATTGAGTACACGAAAGAAGCCTCTATCCTTTCCCGCTTCTTCTTGTTCCACTTGTGTCTCTCCAATGACATCAAGTGAACTACTTAATTTTTGCCGATCAATTTTAACAGAAATAATAAGTGGAAATTTGGCAACAGTAATACATCGTGTCGGTACTGCATAGAATGGAAGATATTTTGCTAGAGATACACGATCTAAATTCGTTGCTTGTTCAGTTTCTTACAAAAATACGACAATCTCCGAACGAGTAGATAATAAAACAGCAAGAGGCTATCGACAATTACAATGCTGTTTGAGGGTAAACTCAATTTTGGTTAGATCAACTCGATTTCCGGCGATTTTTACCTGTATCAAAAGAAAAAAGGCAATCATTGTAATATGATAAAACTTTTCTCACTTGGGTATCATTTCGACCATTCCAAATCTTGCCTAAGTCACCTGTGTAGAAACTAAATCGACCATTATCACAACGAACAATTGTTTTGCAAGAGTAGTATCATTTATAGTATTCTTATTATGATAGCCATTGGCAACACCATCCCCTGTAACGACTAATTCATCAACACCCCGTTCATCCGGTTCAATGATTTCTATGCGTATATTATCAATGGAAGATCCAATACTCACATGCCCTTCGACCGACAATAGATCGTACAAATGATTTGTCGAATTAAAAATTTGACAAGAAACATCGGCCATGACTTCAGTCGAACCGTATAAATTGAATAGACAACATGTTGGCGAAAATTGATGTTTTCTGGCAAAAAATGATTCAATCAAATTAAGAGACAATGTTTCATCGCTGCATATAACAAAATTCAAATCCAATAAATTCATTTTGCGTTTTTGTAAATGATTAAGAAGGACACTGAGTAACGAGGGAATGAGTACAATTCGTGTTACATGCTCACTAGCCAAAAACGAAATAAGTTGATCAATATTGAGAAGTAATGATTTTGGTAGAATAACAATAGGTATTCGATGAAGAAGTGGTGCAAAAATTTCAACAATATAATCACCAAAAGAATTGGATGTTTTTAAACAACATACTTTTCTGTTCTCGAATGAAAATTTTGACCATTGCCAATATAATCGATTGATCAGAGCACGATGAGGAAGTTGTACACCTTTCAGTTGTCCTGTTCATCGTGATGTGTACATAAGACAGAAAGTATCTTCACCATTTATTTCTCCCATTGTATTATTATCCATGTTGGTAACAACATCACAAAGCTGAGAATAAGTTAAAGTTTTGGTGGCTATGAAACTGCTATGTCGATCGATTTGTAAAGTATTATCGGTAATGATCAACGGTACTTGACTATCATTAACAACAGATTCGATTCATTCATATGGCAATGTTGGTTCGAGTGGTACATACGGTATTCCACGCAAAATAATGACACACAATGTCACAATAAATTCGAGTGAAGGTGGCATGCAAATAGCGACACGATCATACGAAGTAAGAGCTGTTGTCACTCGACGAGCACGTTGTAAAAGTTGTTCGACACTGAGTGTGTGCGGGCCGAAGGTGGCGCATACACGCGGTCCTTCTTCATCATTGTCAAGTATTGAAATAAGTAATTCACGTAATGTTTTATGCTCATGAATCAAACTTGTTTGGGCACCTTCCAGAAATGAATTGGTATTGACTATCGTGTTTGGCAAAATAAATAATAAAACGACTCACGTTGCTTTTTTAACGTAACTATTTAAGACAAATTCCTTTTTCTGTTCTCACATAATTTATCTTTGCCAGGTATTTTAAAGAGAAAAGAAAAAATAATGCTGGTTTCTTTCATATAGATACGAGTGAAAAGAAAACAGATTGATAAGAGGATGTGGGTTTGGTGCGTGTGTGGCTGTCGACGGCGCTATGGATCTTTGTAGGCAAGAGAAACGCCCACACCCTCAATTTCAAATCTGTATTCTGATAGGATATGACGAAATGTGTATGAATAAACGGACTGAATCACTCAACAGGTAACTGTCGAGCTCAGAATAGTTCAGATACTCAATTGAACTTTTGTTTGGTACTGAAAAACTATTGTGACAATGTTTGCATCTAAAAGTAAAGAAAAAAGAGGACAACTACGACGTCAATGTTAATGTCATCAACTTACACTCAATACATTTTGGTCATTATTTTCTCCCGACTATTTCTCCTAGAGTGGGGTTGCAGATGAGTCAGTATGAGACAAACATTACCCACATCTACACCCTTCTCAAGAAAATGGACTAATGTGTGCACTCAAGATTGTGAGTTTTCTTTTCAATGATTTAAATGAAGATTTTTTATGAAGTTATCCATTGTCCGATGAACAATTAAGTTTTTTAGTATCAATTTTACTATAAATTATGTATACAATTTCTACAAGAACCGAGCACCTGAAACAAATGAAAATGCATACAAAATATCACTGTAAATCATTGTCGCGACCTTATAAATCAATGAATAGTTGTTAATACCTAAATACAATGGTTTCTACGAGTTTTATTTACACCGAATTATATTATTGGGAATTCTTTTACAACAAGCTATACAAAAAAACATTATGAATCAGTTCTTAAGTACAGTATTTGCATGTTTTTTCAGTTTGTATAAATCACCAATGGCTCTTAAATTTTCATTCAACAATTGGTCTCCATTTTTTATTTTCATCATTCTGATTATTGAATTGCTCTTCCAGTTTTGAAGTACGTTGATTATTGCAAGCACACATACTAAATTTATTCGACAGAATTCTAAAACATTTTCAACCTAACAACAACATACCGTGTTAAACCCATTTGCTGAGTATCAGCGATTGTTTGTGGTAATGCTCTATTGAGGGTGTGGGTGTGGGTGTGGGGTGTGGGTGGGGTGTGGGTGTGGGTGTGGGTGTATGGATGTGTGGGTGCCAATGGGTATTCGTAACGAAAAACACACATGTACCCACACCCACAGCCGCACCCGATAGAGCAGTAGGGAATGACATTGTATAATGCTGTGAAGTTCTTTTGCAGAGATGCGTTTCAGAAAAGTGAAATGGAGAGGCTTCTGTATGGTTTAGACAGTTACTTTCCGTCCTTCTACGTTTTGATGCTTGATTATACCGTGAAAGAGGTATGCTGAACAGGTTGACTGCTTTATAGACGTTTATTTATTGAAAGTGGAGATCCTCAAAGATCGTGGAAGATCTCATTTTCCAATGATGGAAAACAGAGATTCTTTAAAATCGTGGAGGATCTCATTTTCCAACGGTGGAAAGTTAAGATCCTTAAACATCGTTTATGATCTCATTTTCCAATGATGGAAAATAGAGATCCTTAATATTCGTGGAAGATCTCAATTTCGAGTGCTGGAATATTGAGATCTTTAAAGATCTTCGAAGATCTCAATTTGCAAGGATAAAATATTGAGATCTTCAAAGGTCTTCGACGATCTCAATTGGCTATGGTGGAATATTGAGATCTTGAAGGATCTACGGTGGATTCTTGGATACGTCAGAGTTACGGTAGTTTTCAGCCGTTTACGGATGTGATGCGGCCGTATTCGACGGCGAGTACGGTCGTTTTCGCAGAAATACGATCGTTCTACGCTGTCCATACTACCGTATACTTCAGTTGTTTTCGACCGTTTGCGGCACGCCGTGATACGACCGTAATACGGCGCATACCAAAAAGTTCAAATACGGCACGTATACGTTATCGTGTACGGCCGTTTACTACCGTATCAGGTTGGTGTAATGCTCGTCCTGAGTACTCTTCGACGACAAAGAAACTTAATTATTTAATTGATAGAGATGTAGAGAACAAACGTATTTCTATGATTTCATCTTAAGAGGGAACGAAGGATGTCCAAGTGTGAGTATGGGTTGTGGGTATGAGTGCATTGCGTCTCTTAATATGCTCCGGCCCAGACCCACACCCACTCTCACGTCCAATACGCCTAATGTTCTGTGACACTTTTGCTTCTTGGCAAACAAACATATGTGTGTCTGTTTTGAGAGCTGAAAATTCGACTGAAAGTAATATGTAATTGTAATTGTTTGTAGGATGCAAACGTTCGAGCGCATCATGAGGTGAATGGAACCACCACTCATTCCCTTCGAACCGAATTACTCGCTGTACAAAAAGTATTATTCTAGTGTCATATCATTTCACATCTACCATATTTCATATGTATTAACACAGTCAATTCTTAATTGCGAGAGTTTTGCCAGGCCCTCGTTTCTTCTGTTTGCTTTAGTATTATTTGTTGAAACGAAACCAGAGAAAGAACAGAACAGAAAAAAAAACATCAGAGGAGATCTTGAACATACTCAAGAAGAATAGAATAGAATAAAAGCTCTAGTAAGACATATGGATGAAGGAAAATGATGGAGAGTGTATTTTTTTTTAAAAGTGCCCTACTGCTGCATATATTTCAATTCTTTTTGAAAATGAAAACTTACATAATCATGCTGAAAGTTGACACTACGTTGTAAAAAAATCTTCTCAATAGAAAGGAAGGGTAACTCGTAACAGGCAACCGTTTCAAAGCACATTTCATTCAATAACAAGAAATAACGAAGTATGAAACAACTCCTGAATATTTTCTTCGTTCACCTGTAGAATCGGTCTCTCGTAATCTAGACAAAAATTGACAATGTCACACTATTTTGTTCAACCCGTAATATCTATTCAAAGTTAGGTGTGGTGCGGGTGTGGGCTTTCGCACATTTTGTCTCGAACTGATATACTCACACCCACACTCAAGTTATTTTAATACGCTGTCCTTCATTCTAATTGTCATTTATTAATCTGTGGTTAATATTTAGTGACTATGTAGATCACATAATCTTTGAAGTGCTTCAAATGAAATTATTTCGAAATTTATAAGTGAGTAAATTGTAGGTGCAACGCTTCGTGTCATTCAATCAAGGTATTTTATCGATTCCGAATACTCTACCTAATTTTATCAACACACTATTATCGCTACTTGTTTTTGGAACTTATTTTCATGAATCAGTTACTTGTTCTATATTTGCCGTGAATTTAGATGCAAAAACCAAAACCCAGGTCGAAGAGTACGGGCCGGTTCCCGCAGGAAAACACCAGAAATCAGCGGAACTTGGTAGCAGTATTCCGGCCGGAAAATTTTCGGACTTTTTTCCGGTGAATTCCAGCGAATTCCTGTTCTTTCCAGCAGGAACCGGCCGGGAAACATCGGGAAAAAATCCGAAAAATTTCCGGCCGGAATACTGCTACCATGTTCCGCTGATTTCCGGTGTTTTCCTGCAGGATACGGCCGTTTTCCCGCGTTTTTCCTGCAAGTTCCTGCAGTATCCGGTGGCCGGAACGATCGACCTGGGAAAGTGTTTGTCATATCAGAACTTTGACAAAAGCAATCCGAGTCAAAAGGTATGGAATGGATCCCGAAGGAAGCCACTGAAAATGAAAGGAAAGTGGAAGCAAGATTCCTATGGACGCAGCCGGTGATCGGATTTCTCCAGTTCTGCTTGGAATCAAGAAGAATCTGTCGAAGTCAGCAGGCTGATATGGTCACGATATTTCTTGTGTCGAATTTCAGACATTTCACGGTGGGTTCCGAACAGAAAAAGCTCATTTCTTCAGGATTTTTCGCCGAAAATTCGCGGAACAGTGCTTCCAGAATTTTCGATTGGGGAATGTGATACAGAGCTCCAAATAGGTTAGACTTGGCCCAGCCCATGGACCGTTTCGTTTTTAAATGGGAACCTATATGTTGAGACGACGTTTTGATGGGCGCCCATGGACAGAATTGATTATACAACTTCAAAATAATAAAGATTTCGTGTATATTCACTAAAACATTCTGCTCCACAAAAATACATTTACGTCTTTTATTCGTTGCTTCATTTGTGTAATGAGCAGTGACGTAAAAAGACAGGTCCAAGCTAAAGAACACGAAAAGCTGCTTTTAATCTAATTCAAATCGAAACACTTTCTTGTTCTTGAATTGGGATGTCACCATTTAGCTGCCCCTATGCCTCATCAATGACTTTCTCTAGTTTTATCCCGGCTGATATCTCTGAATCATTGGTTTTTCTTACTCTTATTTTTTTTCCCGTCGACATGTTTCGTATTTGTGATATTCTTGGTTTTTCTTTATTTCCTACGAAATAAGCTGAGCTTAAGTAAACCAGAAGTTATTCTTTTTGGACTCTACTCATTTTATCCGTCTTTTTGTCTTTAATAATTCAATTTTACGAATGATTGTCGGAAACAAACTGATTTAGTTTAAAAGTAAATGATTCCTAAATGATAATAAGCATCTATGGTTTAAACTGAAGCCAAAATATATTGGAGAAAAATTTTAGTAAGATGTTCGGTCCATGGGTACCCATGGGCTGAACCGGTTTTTTGACATGATTCCCACGATTGGCTAGGCCAATCCTTGACAGTTCATGAACTGAGATTTTCCGGCCCAGTCCAACCAGTTGGGAGCTCTGATGTGATATTTGTTTTTAATACGCATTTCTCAATCGTATTAAGCTCAATCATAACTAGATTGTTTTAATATATTCAATGTTATAAAGAAAAGAGATTTCAAAAATGCTGCTAACGATTTCAATGGAGCATATGACTTACGGTCCGTATCTACATATTGAGTATAGGTGTGGGTGTTCTCTTGACTTTGAATCACATAGACTTCTTCTACACATCCGCAGCCCACACACATATAATATACTCTATTTTCGACTCTTCACAGGTCGCCCAACGAATCCGGACTATAAATACTTGATCTTCAGAAAAAATGCTATTCGTAAAAAACTATTATCCTGAGGCGAACTATCGAGTTTTTCTCGACGAACTCCACTTAAAATCATGCCATTAGATAACGTCGAGAATTCTGCAACCAACGCTCAATTCTAGAATCAACACCAGTTGTCAAATCGATCCCAGCTGGAAATACCAGAATCCTGTGCTAAATTTATTGACGTAATTTCTACTTGTAAATAGAGGTATAATTCACACGGCTGAGCCCCACCGTTGATGCAAAATTGTACCTAATTTTAAGCTTTCTTCGGCCGCCACCACTGTAAAAGAGTGAGTTCAGCCACTCCGTCGTCATAATGAACGAAAAGTTTTAATGATGCAACCCACTGCCATAGGTGAAACTTAAACATCGAAGAATTTTTCGATCTTTTTCATCCGTAGAGATTCTCAACATCCATACGTATTGCTCATCAATGGATAGAAAAGACAGAAATAGAAAACATTTTTTCTCGTAAAACCACTGCAACTTTAAATTTAGCAGTAGCGGCCGATGAGCTTACCGATTTAACTAATCGGCCACCGGCGATCTCAAAATTTTCAAATCCTTGAGTCGCCACCATTTTTGAACTTTATTGGCTTACATGTCTCCCTGTAATTACAAATGTAAAGATTGGTCTTTGATTCACGGTCATATCACTTTCTCTTCTCATCCACTTGACGACAGTCTGACGCATCCATATATCTGTGACGATGTTGCCGTCACACTTTAGTGATCATCCTTGCCTATTTCTCTGTGACCATCTCTCTCGTATATAAGTGTATGCTATGTATGTGTTCTATACACTCTGAATATACGAAGTAGCTAATCAACATCATTGTCGAGTAGCGCCCAGCTACTCATCGAGTTTATCAAACAACAGCAACCTCCAATTATCATTTTTATCGTTACAATATTCACGTTATATTAGACAGGATATAATTTATGCTAGCACTATCCCTTTTTTTGTATTACCTTATTAATTTTCAATTCTCTTCCTGAAATCAATTCAGAGATGGCCCGAACCAGCTCACATTAGGGGGTGTTCTGGTGAATTTGTGAAAAGTTATCGGTTGGAAGTAAAATGTTAGGATTTTTTCGCGGGGAGAGGGGCGGTGTCGTATTTAGGGATGCAACGGTGACGATCAAAAATCGGTCCACCGTCACCGTTTCACCGGTTGAACGGGGAGACCGGTGAACGATTAATCGTCACCGTTGCATCCCTAGTGGTATTATTTCTCGACTAAAACTCAAGAAAATCTTTGAATTTTGTTAAAAAAACAAAAAACGGTTGAAGATTCCGGGGTTTCTCTCCCTCTAAGTCGGAGCATGTGGATCGGCAGAGGACGACAATAAACAGTCACTTCTGCCAACTATCACCGTTTTGCCGACTCACTATCAGCTATAGAAAAGAAAAGAAGAGAAAGTACTAGAAGAACAAAATAAATAAAAAAGTGTGTAAATGTTCTAGTTTTCATTTTCCTCAATAAAAAGTCTGACGAAGGAAGCCTCAACCTACTGAAAAGTCATAAATTTAAAATAAATTAATCTTAGGAAGTGACCTGAGAATTAAGATATATCAATTATTATGTCCTACCTCAACAAATCCCAATTATCTTCTATTTTTTGCAGATGTTTTTTGTTACTTACCTTTATAACTAACTATGAAAATTGATCGATCGGAATCAAAAAAATGTCTACCCGAGCTAGTAAGAAAATTTCGAATCGTACTGTGTTGATCAAATGCTTTGTCTGTTTATTTGTTTGCTTTTTAATAGCCGGCTGATTGTAAATTCTATATTGATAAAGTAAAAAGTTGTGACCGAAAAGAACTTCATGAACTGCTAAAACCAATTATTGTTTGGCATATTGGAAAAGTAAGCTTCTTTTTACTTTTGTCGACATAAACTTCTTATTTTCTATTCCCAGGTCGACTAATCCGATAACGAATAATATCGGATCCTATAAGATCCTACTATCCGACAACGTCACTTAGGATTCCGGGTCGAGGAATCGTTGACGGATCCGACGGAAAAAATTTTTAAAAATGTCAAAATTCTATTTAGTGTAAAAAACCACTTCTGAGGTTGACTGTAGTAGACTTTTTTGGCGCGTCGGATCCCAACGTGGGATGATATTGGATTACGATCCTACGGATCCGACGCTCGATCCGGAACCTGGAATCCGATGAAATCTGTCGGTTTGTGCGGGGATCCGATGTAATCCGTTCTCAGATCTGATCGGATCCCATTGTAGGAATGAATGACCTGGGTTTTGCTTGATATATACCAGAGCGCCGCGGAACAGACCGGCACTATGACGTACGCTTATATGAAGTCACCCGAGCTAAGAAGAAGCATATAACTTCTTGTTTCATACTTAAGTAGGCCTTAGAAAAATGCTGTATATATAAAAATACCATTCGTTTAACGCCTCTATATCTGAACAGAAGAAAGAAGCGCTCAACGCACTTAAACGTAAACTGTAGCTTGGAGCAGCGGGACTGTCGCGCGACGCTCTGATACATACTCATGTTGAAAAAAACAGAGTGACACCAACGGTTTACCATGTAGAGAACAGCACAGGAATGAACTGTAAAAGAGTTTGAGATTCACACCTGTAACGATCAGAATATGATATCGTGTTTTCCCACTGAACAGAGGCCGATCGCCTCGCTTGGCAATGTTGTTTATTCGTTATTTCATATCTTCCGATTGTCCCCATTTTCACATTCGACACAAGCTTATATAATGACCGATAGACAAAGAGAGAGGGACAGAGTGAGCACAAAGAACAACAGAGAAGGAGAGAAGGAAACAATAGGAGAAATCAATCGTGACGCACAGAACGGCACAACACCGACTTTTATAAAGTATGTAGCGTAATCTATCGCATGACTTTTATTTCTGATTGATGGTCATTGATCTCAAAGGAACGATTGTTTCAAGTAATAACTAAAATAATAGAACATTTTGAATTCAAAATATTTTTTCTGACAATGGGGGGCATGGATGATGCATTTCTGCTATAAAACGTCACTTCGGATTTTTTAATAAATTATTGCTGTTTTCATGTGAACAGTGCTTTCATTATTGATACTGTATTTCATCTTACGTTAGTACCAATATAATTGTCTCATGAGGCTTTTTTCCTACAAACTTTAAATGCATTCTGTTCATTTCATTTCGCATATGTCAAAAAGAACGTGATTATATTAGCTAATAGAATCATTATGTATGAACTTTATACAGAGTCATTCTATCATACTTAATATCATATCTCACATTTACACAATGCACCTTTTTAACCCTTGTTGGACAACGTTTTGTCCTGCAGGCAGAACGCAGGGCGAGTTTTCGTCCTGCAAATGTATGCTGCCAGGACTGAAGTTTTTACGTCCTGCAGTCCGTCCTGAAAAAAAGGACTAGCTTTCAAAATGTCCTGCAAAAATGCATGGCAGGACGAAAAAAGCCGTCTTGCAACGTTCTCTGTTACCATGGTTTATCGCAAAAATCGAAACGGTATTTGCAATATGGGTATCTTTCAGTTTACTAAATGTAGTTGATATATTCCTCAGAATTATGCAATTATTTGTTTTCATTCTAATCTTCCTGATGTTTTTGTCACAAAAAATGTTTATTTGCTTATTCTTGCTCTTTTCTTTTCTAGTGTGAACTGTATCACTGGATAGATGTATTGAATTTATTTGATTCAATTCTAGAAGAAGCTTGTACCAAAATCGGTAGATGGATGCTCAGTTGTGATGAACCCGGAAATGGAGAGGTTTGTTCGAAGAAATAAATATCAAAATAATGCACTGGATACTTATAACGAAAATAAATTTTATCGAATGTTATTTGACTGATTATCTTAATTACATACTAACAACATAAGTAGAATTCTTTGAGTATAATTTAAAAAAACGAAAAAAAATTGTTTGCCGAAACAAGAACAGAGCATATTAAGTTCCCAATGACCTTAGTGTTCATTTTGTATGATCGTCTATTTACTTCTATTGAATAGTGTTCCAGTAAAAAAAACTTCTAGAACAATCCACGTATCTGCTGAACTTTGACGCTAAGATAATTTTTTCAATCAATTCACTGGATGAAAAGTATTTTCAATGTTATTTTAAAAAATTAACTTTTCAAGAACTCAACTAAATCAAATCTGTACATAAGACACTTGCTTTCGAGATATTAACTCTTTTGTATCAATAAAATACAAAAAGCCATACATGTCTTTTTATTGAAAATTGTAGTCATTGAAAATCATTGTTTATTGATAGAAATTAGTTCTATTGCATTTTCTATATCAAAATAATAGTGCTATAAAGATAATATAAAGAGTGCAGAGGGTACGACAGTCTTCCTTGTGATCAAATGTTGTTTATGAATGAAGTAAATCGGATAATCAATAAAAAAAATTAATCTGCAAGTAATGAGTATTTATCGATCTGTCGTAGATTTTACTAATTACACTTGAAACAAATCAGATGTGAAATGGATTCATTTGATTTTGAGTATAATATAACGTAACTTCTACATTTTGTTCATTTTTACATAATCGTTGAAGGTCTCTTGATATTTTCATATAGATTCATTGAAAACGTTTAAGCTTCGCCTAGAGTTCGAAAGTATTTATTTTTCTATTAACTGGGTACTCTGTTCTATATAGTATACATATATAACAATCATACCTGAATTTCGAAACATATTCTTTAATAAAAATTCTCTTATGAACCATCAAGAAATATTTGCTTTTCTCTGAATTTTGTTCTCTTCTAACATATATTATTGTTTTGGTCAACGAAACTGTCAGTTGTGACGATGAATGCTTTTTTTTAAATTTTGCCTTTAGTTAAAAACCTTAGTGCTTGATATTCTTCATTTTACGGCCTTGTTAATTGAACATTCTTATTCTCGTCATATATATAACTCAACAGAATATTTAATTATGTTGTTACAATCATCCGATCTACATATTGTACTCGGTGTTCTCTCACTTCTCTATATACTCAGTAAACATTCAAGTTTTATAACAAGACTTCAAGTCGATAGAAAACAAGCTTTCGTTGACCGACTTATTTTCTTAGCTGACGTAAGTTTTTATTTGTGATGTGTTGATAAAATAAATTGGTCTCTATGTTCGTAGACGTGGGGTGGACGAGAGAATGGTTTTGATTTAGCACGTTGTTGTAGTGTTCGAAATCCATCAGTAAGCATATGAATGTTGATCTTAAATATTTATATATCAATGGAGATATTTAGGATTTTCCTGAATATGCCACAAATTTACATTTCACATATACAGTTCTGTCAGAATCGACACCCAATAATGGCCCAACAGTGGTAAGAAAAATTGCATTGATACACGTACTATAAGACCTATTATTAGGCTTTTATTTCACTATGCACATTGAATTCTATGAAAATGAAGATCATTTTTCCAAATATTGTAGATAATTTCGGTTCGAGTAAAATAAAAGGTTAACAATCTCAAGGAATGTCATTGTTTATACAGAAAGTATTGAACAAACAATAGGCGAAGAACTTTTAATGGTATTTAAATATTATGATTTCAGGATTAGAAGAGAACCGTGAAAATATAGACTAGAAACTTTTCTTTATCCTAGAATGGTCTTTGATCGAACTTTTACATCTTCTGTCATTCTTCTGAAAATTCTGTGACTACCGCAATTCATTCTTCTATTCACATTAGGGATAAAAGTTTGATGAAAGATATTTTAGAATAAACGTCGAATTTTGATCATATTTCATCTTACTAATTCGAATTATCATTTAGAAAACAGTTATCGGCAATTTCAAAAACCTCTTCGAACACTTCTCAATTCTTTTATTTGCGATAGTTTTCTATGAAAACGATGACTTTCTTCAATCGATAGATTTCTTATTACAATGAAACATGTCCAAGGTTGATTCGAGTCGTTTTATATCTTAATACAGTTAGTAGTCAAAAAAAGCGATTTACATTGAGTCCAAGTACTGGGAGAAAAAGGAAAAGGAGTATATCTATGAAAAAAATACATTTTTCTTGGTTAGATAGAAATCTTCATAATAAAATTTTATTTTCACTTTTTTATAGCAAATTTTTAAACAAATCGATATTCCAAATGTTCATCTAACTGGAATCAATGCTGCTGCTGTGATGGAAATGATTCTTGCTGAGCATCCGTTACCGGAAGATAAACAAATAAAATTGTTTACACATCTTCGCTTAGCCTATGCATTTCCATCATTTGAGCAACGTTTGTTATGCATTCAAGCACGATTGCATGCCTTATTGATTCTGAGTAAATAACGAAAAACTAAAACTAATACTACGAAACTTGGTGTTTTTCTTGGTTTCAGTTTATTCCTCGAGAGTGCAAGAAGCAAACCGTGTTCTGTATGACGGCTTAATTCAAGAACTTGTTGAAGTGTTAAATGTTCGTGATTCATCATTAACAGTATGTTGGAAAATAATGGATAATGTTTCGAAAATAATAATTTTTTTATTAAAAAGGATATAAAAGTGTCAGCTCTAAAAACTTTAACATCAATTATTCATCTTGAACGAACAACAAAGTTTGTTTTTCAAATGAATATTTTATTCGAAATAGAATTTTTTTCCTATTAAGACATCCACCATGTTTACAAGAAATAATTGAAACAACACAAATCAATTCATATTATGGATTTTTACCATCACTTGTACGACAGTGTATAAACAAATTAACTGGTCAAGAATTTTCTCCTTTTTGTATTCATCCATAAAATAATTATTTCGAACTCTAATTTAGATGATACTACTGAGCAATTTCCTCAGTCATTGTCGATAGCCTTATTTTCATTTCTTTATCATTTGGCGACATATGAAACAGGTGGTAACGCATTAATCAATTGCAGTATCATGCGATCGTTAATTAAAGTTATTAATTATTATGATAAATCTCAAGATTTTATAATGGTATGGAAAAATAACACAAAAAGAAGAAGAATTATTTAATGAAACAATCTTTTTTTCATTTTAGTTTGTTACACGAGCAGTTCGTATTATTGATTTAATTACTTCATTAGATATAACATCATTTCAAACTCATAACGGTTTACAAGCACTTATAAATCGTTTAGACGTAGGTCCATTTAATTCATTTGTTCTAGGGATAGGAAACGTGAAGGTTTCATGTACAAGCTCCTATCGAAGCATTTCTATGATACTCTATGATTAGAAGTATCAATGTATGAGCAAGAAAACAAAATTCAACAAGAATGATCGCAATTGATATCTACGGAATATATTAATAGCATTACCAACTTGTTGAACAATATTATTTTTTATCTATATGAAAGGATACATTTTCATAACAATGATAAATTCCATTCTTCCCGTCTCATTTTCATCCTTGCCATTTTGTAAACAAAAGTTTCCAATTGAGATAAATCTCTTAAGAATATTCGTTCGTAAATGCTATAGGTTTTCTGTTTGATGATTTAATATTTACCGAAATTCGTGATACTTTCTGTTCTTTGCACTGAGGAAAATATACTTTTTCAATCGACTATTTTACTCATCTCCAATCAGGTTTAATAATGTAATCGTTTATTACGTTTTTTATTTAATAGTTCAAGTTGTATTGGTTATATTTAAATTTAGATTTCTACCGTATTATAAAAAAAGAACTGTAAAACCAATGAGGAATATCTCATGAATATATCACAAGTAACATGAATCGAAAATCGATTCACTCGGCCCTAGACTGACACAATTCACTCATGCAAATATATGAGCCGCCGACTCCGTCGGCAGTTTTCACCACAGATCCTGAAATTACCGAAAGCAGGAGTGGATAAGTTGAATCGAGACAAGAAATACACAGGATGAATAAGTGGAAGTGGGATACCAATGAGAAGAACATGAATAATTTGCAAGAACCATGAATAAAAAAACGCAGTCGAAATAAGCATGGAAGACAGGTGCGAAGCACTGTCTAGGCATGTGCGGTATGCATTTACTGAACACCGATGGATACCGACAGCGGCATTCAGTGCACACTGATGGGTTTAGCGACACTGATCACTGAAATATTGGTCACACTGACGCCAACGTCACTGATGCGCTTATACCATCGACGTCACTGGTACGTCAGGCACACTGACTTCACTGACATCTCATAATTAGCTTTTACATAATACTGCAAGACATGTTATTTGAATAAACAAAGAATGATCATANATACTATATGTATTGAAAAAGTTCTTTTTTTTTGCAGTAGACTTGAGATATTCTAATAGTTCATTTACATTAGATTTCCTTGGCTTATGATCGATTCTGAAAAAGGGCACGATGACGAAGAGGAGAGGATGAAGTCAATTATCATTGCAAATAAAGCTTGAAGTCTAGTGCTCTTTGTATCTATTGTCAATAGAATAATTCTCACAACTATGATATAGAATTCAACAATAATTTCAAAGAAGCAGGAAACTATAGTGTGCAGAATTTCGAATTACTTTTTCATAAATTCATAAAAATGAATTATGAATATTTTTTCGTTTCATCAATCATGTAAAAAATACATTTTCTCCGTGCAACATTTTCATTACTTAGAATATGTATTCGAATTTTTAATAAACAATTTCAAAGAGCACTTAAGACTGGAATGTTTATGTTGAATCATTCAAAAGTTATAAGTCTCATCCTAAAAACTCCGAAACTTTTTTAAATAGCGCTAGCCTATAAAAAAAACACGACGATGCTTTTTTTCTTTTCTATTTGCATCGTTTCATTCCATCTATTTCTTTTTACGAATGTGTTACAAATACTACTTGTCTATTTGGTCAATAGAACATTATTTCTATTAGCATCCGAATATCTAGAAAAGATCTTTCTGAAATATTCGGTAATTGTTACTATTAGTTTGGCATTGTATTAACTAACAAAATAAATTTTAGCATGAAATAAGCGAATGTCGAAAAGAACAACCATTTACAATATATATACCACAACGTATACAAGATACTTCAACTATAAATACTGATGTACATCGTGCACTCTCATCTGGTGAAAATTCAACAACAATAAGTCATCTCCCAAAACATATGGATACAAGCGGACTCATAGATGAAAATTATAAATTAATCCCACCTAGTCCACGACTTGGTTTATCATGCTATCATCAACGTGTTGCCTTATTGAAATCGCAGCAATTGCTGATAAAATACATCACATTATGGATGGTTCCTTGCCTAATTCTTTAAAATATATAATAAGTAATGTTGAATACTATGGTTCATCGTTATTTCATTTGGCAGCTGATGTTATTACATCATTTGTATTTCAAGAACCTTCACAATTATCATCTTTACAAGATAACGGTTTAACTGATGTATTAATGCACGCTCTTTTGAAAAGAGATGTACCCGCTACATGTGATATTTTCGTATTGCTACCAAATATATTTAGTGCATTATGTTTAAATAAGCGTGGTTTAGAAAATTTTATGGAATACAAACTACTTGATAAACTATTACGTGATCTTTTATCACCAGAGTATTTAACATTGATGAGAAAAAGACGTGTTACAGATGAAATGTATGATACAGGATCATGGCTTGGTAATGCTGTTAATCAATTAACAAGAAATCAAATTAGTTTACGTAGCGAAGCAATGAAATCTATAATTAAATTACTTGAACAACTTGTCGAGTTAGGAAATAATCCAGGATACTGTTGTCAAAAGCCACATTCATCGTCATCCACAACATCTACAAAATTAGCTGATACAATACGTACGCAGCATCGAACTGCACGTACAACAAATACAAATACAGGTGGAAACAATGGAAATTCATCAGATGATGAATATGATGATGATGAAACACCATTGGCCAATCGATCAGCACAAACATCATCACAACCAACAACCACAACAATGACACCTGCACCAATAATCAATGAAACAATAACAACAGCAACACCAACAACGACTGATATTCCGATAATGCTCAACGAAACATTATTAAGTGAAAAGAAATCTGAAGATGAATCTATTCCAACAGCTGTACCCTTACTTGATTATATAACGAATATAATGCGTTTTGTTGAAGGTGTTATTAGTAATAATACAACTGATAATCATGGAAAAGAATTTGTTAAATTAGGTGGTTTAAAACCTTTATTAGATATATTACAAATGAAAAACTTACCAATTGATTTTCCGTCAAGCCAAGCGTGCCAAAGTGTTGCTGGACTTTGTAAATCAACACTTGTAAGTTTAATTTTTAATTTCTTTTCTCCAAATAAACAAAAAATTCTAATATTTTCTATCGGTCTTCTTTAGACTTTATTAGTAGAAGATAATAAATTAATTGAAATGGTTATAACGAATCTTAATACAATATTAAATTCATTAACAGAGTTCTATTCGAACCGTACATTTGAAGATTCATTATTAATAGAAGAATTGGCTCATGCTGTATCATCACCAAGCATGATACCAATTGATCCATTGGATGCTATTGATAAATCATTTTTAACACCAACACTTAATCGATTATCTATTGTTCATTCGCGTATATCATTATTGATACAATTATGTAAAATGACTCAAAGTGAAGTACGTAGTATTTTAATTAGCGTCTGAGGTACTGAAATAGGGATACGTGTATTGAAAAATCTAAATAAACTATGTTTAACATTAATATGGGAAAGTTCGATATTACTATCATTATGCTCATCGGACACAAATATAATTGATCAACAAATCAATAAAAATGATTTATTAAAATGATTTCCTATAATCAATGATTTAACAACCAATGAAATAACACGTACATTCGATATTGATGAAATTATGTCTATGGATACAAGTGATTTTACAAAATTAAAATTATCGCTTAATATACAACAACGTATTAAAACAATAAAACCGTTGTTATGTGTTTCATCAAAACTTGGCCAAGCATTAAGTGAACTTTATGATTTACTTGTTAAACAATGCTCCACATCACAATTAAGGCATGTCAGACGTTTTGATCAACCATCAACACCTTATGTTCCAACAGCAGCGGCTAAACTTGTTACGTCAACATTAACAGAAGTGTTAAGAGATGGATTTCTATTTCAATTACCGGCAAATGTTAATTTAACCGAAGACCAAATCGAAAAATTTCGTTTAAAATTCTTCGTTTGTACTATTGGGTGAGTAAAAACTATTGCACAAAGTTCATTGAAGGTTATGAAAATATCTATAACTCTATTTGGTTTTTAAAGAACTATTTTAGTATATACATGTAGCGTATAATAATTTTCTCCAAATTGGTATTATTTATTTAACACAGGGAGCGAAAGAGAGACGAATAAAATCGAGGAAAATCTCATTGTAACCCATTCAAATAGACAAAAAATACTGGAATGAAATATTTTTTTTGATTCTATTTCTCTATAAATCAACTTGAACATAAATAAGTGTAGTATATCAATATATGAGTCGATTAAAAACGAAAGGTTTCTCCAGATCAAATTCACTTCTACATTTTTTATCGGTAGTAAAAATTTCAGTTTGATAAATTATCGAATATTCGAGAACTAGAAATATTGGAACGAAAAATGAAAATTCATTGAATTCAAAAATTTGTAGTACTGGCTCTTGTTTCAACAGAAGTCAACGTCTATCAGAATGACCGGAATTGTGATAAAGACATTGAGAAATGACCCATAGTCTGTTTTTCGAAAAATTCTACAAGAAAAATGTGTCTACATTCAAGGTCGATATTTAAATTGAACACACTTTAAAATCGATCTTGACACATTTACGTGATTTAGTTATCATTTTCAAGAAGTTTCTCAACAGTTTAATTCATGATTCTTGTTTTCTAATGAAAATAGGCTTTGATTAGAAAATCTACCATGTTCATTCAAGTAAAACAAAGAATTTTGAATACACTAATAGGCCATGATGGAAGAATTGGAGAAGTTAAGTCAGCTATTTGTCAATTTTATTTGGTCAGTATCTCTGCGAAAGGTGAAGATTTCGAGCTGAAATTATCATCGTAATTTTCTTATACAAAACCTAGCATAACCTACCTACGATTTCAGATCATTCGAGTATTCCTAGGTTCAAAATCGATTTTTCAAAAGAGAGGCTTAAGCACAGACCCAATTTTCGTCTCTTGTTTTCTTCATTGAAGTTAATATCAGATAGATGTTTCAATTAAAAATAAATGAATAGATTACGAACTTGATCCTATTCCAATGCTATTTGATCAACGTCATCGTCCTTATATGTTAATGCTACAACAATTTGAATTATCCAAAGCTTAAAATGCACTCTTCTCTTCTCTTCAATGGACACTTGACTTAATCAATCGTCAATCAGAAATCATAGATGATCAACAAACATCTCAAATGAATGATATCTATGATGCATCTCCATCACAAGTCCTTGATTCGGCATTAATGCTTATATTACGTTTAGTAAATGTTCAGTCCATTCTCGAATCTCCACATTCAATTCAAAATAAACTTCAAGCCGATCGAAGTTATTTTATTCCATTTAATGCTTTACATTATTTAGCGTTAACACATGAATCAGAATTTCATACATTAACGAGATCATATTCGGTTTTATGTGATAAACCCTATCTCGTAAAAGATCATGCAACGAAAATCATCAATAGTATATTATCAATATTTTCTCATATTTTACGTGGTCAATCTGAAATTCAAAAGAAACTTCAAGAAGAAGAAAAACAACAATCAACTACTGACCATGATTTACCTAATGCGTGTGTATTTGTTCCAAATAATGCTACAACTTTCGATGAAGATCTCGTTCAATCTACAACTATGATGAGATTAACACATGAACATGCTGATGAAAGTTTATCACAAACAAATAAGAATCTTGAAATAGTTGCTAATTATTGTGTTAATCATCATCAAGCTGTTATACCATCTCAAGCACAAACAACTCTTGCTGATAAAGATCTTGAAATGGCAAGTACTTTACTTTTATCTTTAGACAAAGAAATTGATGAAGCTGCTTTAGTAAATTCAATCGCTGCATTATCAACAGATGGGAATACTACAAGTGATACAAATGAATCATTATCATCAAATTTACCTACAAACACAGAATCAAATAATCATTCATTAATTCAAAATTTAGATCAACAAAAACCTTTTTCAGCTACTGAACCATTACTGAAAGAATCTCTCGATCGTTTTACAGATTCGATTATGTTAAGAATTCTTGATATATTACCTGATACTGTCTATAAATTGTCTGAACTTGTTGTTACAACAATGCATCGTAATGGTATAGCATGGCGCGATCATTTTCTTGAAATCATAGCTAATGATATCAAAACAAGTAATTTATTATTAATTGATCTGTTGGATAAAGATCTCTTACATCAAAATGATGAACAATTATCATTACTGTTTTTAAACGATCATCAAAATTCTGTTTTATTTAGTCGTACATTATTAATGTCACTACTATTCGAAGAAATGCCATTTCCATGTGCACGCATCGCAGAAAAATTCTCCTTGATTAAGTATTTTTGTACTTTAATACATCGTACAACTGATTATTTAGTTAAATATAATGAGAAAAAAACACCGACATGGTTAGCTCCTACATTTATATTTATCGATTTATATGAAAAAGTTTCATTAGCATCAAAACGTCGTTCAATTATAAGTCAAACCTATAGAGATTTCAATCGTGTGTGGCAATGGTTTGATGAACGTGTTGCACGATGGAACAGCTACCCAGCACCACAAAATAAACAAATCGACGATGCTTATACCAATGGTGAGCCGTCATGTAAAATAGTTATACAACGTCGAAATTACATTCTACAATTCAATACCATGTTACAAACCAATCAAGATACACATAAAAAACGGCCAATAATGTTAACATTTTCGAAGCCAACAGCAAAAACAAATATCGACAGTTCAATACCAGCACAATCATCATCACCAACAGCATTCGTCGGATCAAATACAAACCTTGATAATGATGATCAACCATCTCACTCCAGAGTACATGGTGTATCAATAACTTCTTCAAGTACAACTGGCACGAAAAAAATGGAATTCATGGAAACACAACAACACGATGATACAACTACTATTAAATCATTAAAAGATGAATATGGATTATTACTAACAAGTGATTGTGTTCATTTAATTCGCATGCCTGTTGATCCGGATGCTATTCATGCTCTATTACGTCTTATATTACGTTTAACACAAGCATCAGCCTTTCAAGGTTGTGCATCGTTAATAACATTAATATTTCGCCATATTCTGGAAGATGATAGTAATTTACGTTTAGCTATGGAAAAAGCTATACGACAAGCATTGACTGGTAATCACGGTATATCTATTGGTGTTCAACCGGCGTGCCCTGGTTCACATGAATTAAATGTCATTTTATGTATACTTGGTCCAGCTATGACACGAGCACCGGATATATTTTTAGAAGTTGCACCTAATGTTTTACAATTAATACCACCGTCAACTAATCGTTTACCTGGTTCTATAAGTCGTTTTCTGAATCCATTCTTAAATGATGATGATCATCATGCACAAAGAAATACACTCATGGGTCCATTGCTTTTACATGCACGACCAGCAACAAGTCAAACAACAACAGATCAAAATTCTCAAATGCATTCAACTCGATCAATAACATCATCTTCAACAACAACAACAACGAATGATACTGTTGGGGAATTAGCTGAACGTTTATTAGTTGATCTACTTGACTTTCTATTAGCCAATGAAGATACTAATGCTCTTAAACGTTTATTATCGAAATCAACCGTGCTACGTATATTAGCTGAATTAATACATTCATATGCAAATGTTGCAAAATTTTTATCGACGAAAACATTTTCATTACAGGACAACCAAACGTGTTCAGTATTGTCTTATATTCTTGAACATTTATTACCGGGTACTAACACTCAACAATTTGAATATGATAAAGATCTACCAGCATTATGTCGTCTATTTCTTATTGCTTTGGCGGCATGTAATCATTGTTTAGAGTCACAAATTAGTTTCGTAAATGAAGTCAAAATGTCATTGAATAAAATTTCAGTTTTACCAGAATGTGATGAAAAACATATGAGATTACAAGCAATAGCTAATATTATTAATGCAATCATTAAATCATCTTCAGCATCACAACAAGAACAGCATCGAGTGTCACAACTAATAAATAATAATATGATTACAGTTATGTATAAACATGGTTTAATTAATGATTTAGCAAAAATGATCCATAGTATTGAATTATCGAGTTCAAAATTAGTCGATACAGTCAATGCAGTACTTAAACCAATGGAAATATTATCGCATGCAATTAATCATGCTACATCCTTACATGTACAAAATGACTCGCATCCACATGCAACAAGACGTGCACCAATAAAACAAACAATTCGTTCAGATGTATCGACTCAAGAAGACAGAACAGTACGATATGATGAACAGCAATTAATCGCAACGGTGACACATACGAGTCGATCGGTTGAACAACGACAGAAAATATATTCTAATGCAATACCTACACCAGAAAGAAATACCAACGGAATGTCTCGACTTTCAACTGCTGAAGATATTGAGGATGCTGTTGAACGGTATGATTTTATGCTTTTATTTTCTAAAACAACATTTCTGTGTACGTTTTTTGCGTCATTTTTTGACAGTGATATGGATGCAGCAATCGCCTGGCAAGATGACGATGAGGGTGATGATGAAAGTACGCAATTCGACGATGAAGTCTCTTCGAAAACTCGTAATAATTTTATTTCTCGAACTGATATTGATCCGATTCTAATCTCTAATCTTCGAGGTGTTTGAATTCGTGCTAGCAGCTATTCACTAGGATCTTGCACAAGTTTGATTTTCCGAACCCGTGCCCGATCCGACCCAAATGATTGAAAGTCCTTTGTTATCTAACGAGTGATTTATTGCGGTAAATTCTTCAATTTGAAGCAATTTTCAATGATGAAAAGAACAACAGTACATAAATCGAACCGAGAAACATGAATCAGTTATTGAGAAAAAAAATTACGTAGATCTACTTGTTATTTGAATCCATCATAATCAATAGAATATTGAGTTTTCTTATTCTGTAGATTTCACGCCAATGAAAATAAACATATCAGAGATGATATTTATTTAATAGGAAATCAGTTAAACATTTTGGGCAATAGTATCAATCTTCATCCGAAGAGATTGTGCACAAGTAAATGTTGTTTTTGTCTTTGACACTTACCAACAGACCATCTATTTCTTCTCTTTACATTTCCATGGTAATACTGGCAAGACGACAATAGTCTGGTACGATAAAGATAAACTTTTTATCATCCGTACTACTGTGAACTATTTAAAAAAGTTTAGTCTATAGATGTGTGTAAAAGGAAAAAAAAATTATAACTCCACAATCTCTTCGAATAAAGTGCGACGTTGTTATCTGAAATATGAAACTAATTTCTTATTTTACAAATACCAGATTAGGAAGAGAAAAACTTTACTGCCATGTTCGAACAATCTTCCTTTATCGACAACAGAACGCCAGTTGAGGACAAAAGTCTATATTACGTAAAAAGATCTAATCCGATCAAAATCCGACATCCTTTTTGTTTGAAACTCATACCTGACTCTTCAAAATTAAATTTCAACGCGTTCAGATCCAGAGGTCCGATTGCAGAACTCTACTGTCCATTACTTCATAACGTGCATGGTAGAAGTTCAAACTTTGAATACACGAAATCAATTCTAATTTTATAATATTATTCTTTTTTAGTGGATCTAGTCCCTCCACCACCACCAATGAGCGTCCCTGCTTTGCATCCGTTACTTGTTCATCATGCTGATAATCAGTTAAATTCGGGTGCTTTTTCACATCTCTGTCGATTAAATGGAACAACAGCATCAGATCAAACAATCATAAATGTTTTAACAACACCAGAAAATCCATCATCAACACCGAGCTTCCGTCAGCCAAATACACCGACAGCAACTGTGCTCACTGGACAAACAGCAATAGCAAGGTCAACATTAAAAGCTAGTGATAACGTGCCAGGTAAAGCGACAACAGGAATACTTGTTGGTAGTGGTAATGATTCGGATGCAAAGCCATTTTTACATGATCAAGTGTTAATCGACGTCGCATCAAAAACCAATGAAGGAAATGAAAATATTGATGGTACAAATATCTATATAATTCAAACAGCATTAGCTCGTTGGATTGAAGAAAATATTGTACTAGATGGTTCATATGTTCACGATACTGTTTTAGCATTAAAGTCAAAAATAACTGATCCATTAGGAAAACAATATGAAGCTGATTTACAACAAACTCTTGCAGTTAAGAAGGCAAAAGAAGAAGAAGAACATAAAAACCATTCTGAAGAAAGAGCCCGAAAAGAAGCCGACGCTGCACAAACAGTAGCATCTCCCAGTACTGCCACGACATCGACTTCTACTGTAGATCAACAACAAAACGAAGCTACAACTCTCACTGCACCAATCGTAACTATCTCATTCTCTACTGAATATATTCAGCATGTAAATGATATTGTTATGACTTCACCAGAACAACAACGTTCTTTACGAGTATCATCTGCTTTTGAAACTGTGCAAGATGTAGGTGCTAGTCTTATACTTGCAAGAACTAATGAATCATCTCAACCTGAAGTAACAGGTAAATTTCTTACCAAAAATAAAGCTTTCGCTTCTACTCAAACCATAAAATTGTCTTCATTAAGCTTCGTCAGTAACTGCTGATGCAGGTAAAAGTTCATTACCAACTGAAGCTATGTCGGCGAGTGGTCAATCATCAAGTCAATCAGCAACGTCGCCAACAACATCAATGGAAATAAATCATCCATCACCAGGGAAAGAAAATCAAGTTGAACCACAGCAAATAACTATTGATACAGCATCATCGGCAGAAACAATCACCGAACAAATTCCTTCATCGACTACAATCGAACAACCAGCTGTCGAAGCTACTGCTACTTCTGATAATGCTGCTGCTATGGGTGCCGCTGGTAGTGCTACTACTACTAGTAGTAGTACAACTGCACCTGCTGCTACTACATCACCACCAGTTGAAGCTGAAGTTGAATGGACAACATTGGTTATTGACGGACGAGAATTTCGTGTTCCAAAACCATTAGAAATAGATCCATCATTTTTAGCTGCACTACCTGAAGAATTACGACAAGAAATTCTAACTGATCAAATACGAAATTTCGAACACGAAGAGAACTTGCGACGTGCACAACGTGCTGCAGCTTATGCCGCTGTTAATTCAACGGCAACTTTAACTTCTCAATTGAATGATGGCAAAAATAATGATAATTCAACTGCACGAGCAAATCAAGCAACAAGTGAAGCTGTCATCGGTGAAATCAATCCACAATTTATTTCACTATTACCATCTGAAAATCGTGAAAAATTACTAGCTGATCGTCGTCCTACAGCTGTTAAAACTGCCGCTATGAATGACGTCAATTTACCAGACAGTGATCTAGCTGAATTTCTTCGTAGGTTACAATCGCGTTTACGCCAACAAGTTCTTTCCAATATGGACGAAAATCTAATAGGTCCTTTGCCAAAAGATATGGCCAACAAAGGACATTCATTACGTGTCCCTATGAGAACTCAACAACAACAAAAATACCTATGTGAACGTATGATGCGAAATCGTCATGATATGATGAATATGTTAAGAAATACTACTCACCATAGTACACGTCCAAAACATATATATGATGTAAGTACATCACAAGAAGCTCGAGACAATCGTTTCGTTCGACAACTTCCAAGCCAGTATATATTACGTACAGAAAATAATTTAGGTGCCCTTAATGGTAATACATCAAGAATCGCTTCATGTGATAGACAATTACTTGATTATGAATCAATATGTTGTCTACTTGTTTTATTATTTATGAATGATGCACGCTTGAATTTTCCATGTTTGAAAAATGTTGTAAAAAATTTATGTCGTCATCAATTAACACGACAATGGATTATCAAAGCATTATTATCAATTATAAATAAGAGCACAGGAGTTACTGAATGTGATGAACCAACATCAACACCTGGTGCACCTACACTAATACATAAAAGTCTAACGATAAATAATAATGAAAATGAAATTGAAAAAATTACAAATATAAATCCATCATGGTTAACAATTAATTTTGAAAGGGCGTTTGGTATTCGAACTAATGTTTTTAGAATTGAGCATTGTGGTCATACTAAATGCTATGATTCAATGCGATTCTCTGTTCATGCTCAAGCATGTCCGACTGTTTGTCGACAAGTACTTGAATCATTAACAATATTAGCTGAAAGCTTCCCTGAACAATTTCTTTCATTACCAATCATTAATACAAATAATGAACAACAAGTATTTGTGCCAGCAAGTGAACACACAACAAAAACAGATTTATCTGATCAACAATTAATAACGACACCATCAAAAGCCTCTCCAACAGTACGTGATTTATCATTTTGGGAATTACTTCTCAAATTAGATCAATCATTTAGTAATCGTTCATTAGCAAATTCATTACCAGATATATCGTCAATTGTTGTAAGAAATTCAAATATCAATACTACTACTGATAACAATCAACGAACAAAATTAACATCGAATATTAATGATACAAATACAAATGAAATTGATTTTGAATCATCACCATTAGCAACAATATTGTTCATGCTAGATCATCCAATATTAAATAAAAATACTCAATTGATGGATAAATTATTTACGTTACTTTCATTTATGTCACAGAGTTTTCAAATGTATGTTATTACGAAAAAAGAAGTTTCACTTTCACCAATACCTCTGGCAGCAGAAACAACAACTACAAATTCAATGCAACAACAAATCACTGATCAAACATTAGGAACAAATAATATTAATAATAAATTAGTTGTATTAGATGATCAGGTTGTTTTAGGTTTACAGTTAGATTTAGTTGTTAAAACTTTAATATCAAAATCTTGTACAAAAGATGGACTAGAATATGCAATTGTACTTTTATTGAACATGTCACACATTAATCAAGCTACAAGAGATAAAATTCTACATTTATTAGTTAATGGTATTCATTTATTAGGCAAAAATGTTAGCGAAGAAATCAGGTAAATTGACATTAAATATTTAAAAAATACAGAATCTCAATAAATTATACGATGAGAGCATTTCATTAAACTATTGATTTCTTCTTCACTTTGAAAAAGGTTAAACTAACACGATTGTTAAATTACTCTTGATGATCTCGAAAAAAATTTGATTTTCAAATTTCGCTTTATCTTCCAAAAATGTTTTATTTTCATATATTGAAATCAAATTAGAGAAACCTTTGGAACATTATCAGAAGATATATGAAGATCGATTGAAAGACTCATTGATGTATCGTTTTATTCCGACGAGAAGAAAATCAATCGTATTTACTTTCTTCGATTCATTTAAATTTTGGTCAAGGAACACGCATTGTATAAATATATCAGAAGAATGTAAACCATCTACTTTTGTTAAAGTGATACTTTCAGAGAAGAACAAAAACAAAAAAAAATAATATTAAGCATTGAGTAATTCGATTTCGTATCATATTTATGAGAGGAATATCTTGTTTCAACATTATAAAAGAACAATCAGTTCGATAGAACTTCCTTGAAAAAGAAGAAAGCTTTATTAGCTATGCCCTAATGCTAATAATCTATATTCATCAAATGGAAAACTTTTAAAACTAGTGATTTTTGAAACTTGCATCATTTCATGAGAAATTCCATTGAATATAACATATGATGTATTACTCGATTGATTTTAACTATACGAAGTAAAAAATATAAAAAAGAAGGTGACAGATGCCAAGTGCTTTTTTTTTACTGTCCTTTCTTTTATTTACGTAATGCTACGGAATATTATCAAGTAGAAAATTTAGTAGATCGGTATCATTCCTTACTTTTGACGGACAGTTCTTACATCCATCATCGAACTTATGATTCTAGATAAATAATTATGAGTAACTTCTTCCTAACTAACAATATCAAGGTTTGATATAACTACTCATAAATACACATGGAAGATAGTAGTAACGTTCGAAGATCATCCTTGCTTATAGATTTTAAAAAATTTTTCCTCTGGCTAACTGTACTAATAATAGAACAACATCATTTTTCTGCCATGACGGCTTCATAACAAGCGATAACCATTGATAAATAAACCTATATCAGATCCTCAATATAAATGCTGATTCTTGGCTTTGGATAAAACTCGAAATAGAAAAAAAAACTTCTTTATTCATCCAATTCTAAAAAATGTCACTTTATATTTATTTCATATAGACAATTGCATTGGGAAGTTCAAGATTATTTAACAAAAAACAAGTCTACAACAGCAACTGGGAATGATGATGAATCGGTGAAATTATTCGATTCAAAGAAAACAATACGTTCTGCTAACATACCTGCCATGAATATTGATCTAAATAACAAGCAACTAGATTTAGAATTACCAGCTATGGTTATGCTAACGTCTAAACCATCTAATCAACAATTTTTATTACGTATTCTTAAAGTAATAATGCAATTACATGAAGAAACGAAAAAGGAACAACTCAATGCTCAACAACATTTTGAAGCTGAACTTAACGCATTAATACGTCGTCTTGAAATATTACATCAATCGCTACGTTCACCAGTTTCATCTGATAATAATAATCAACAAAATGAGATTCTTCAATCCATAGATGATTTATCAAATCGCATAGAACAAATGCATGTCCATTTACGAGCTGTTTTAAATTTGAATACAATCGAGCAACGTCGTCAACTATTTTCTCAACGTGAAGCAATAGATAGTAATTAAGATACTTATCGTTTTATTCGACAACTTGAATTATTAATTGAAAATCTTCGTGAACCATCATTATCAACAACAATCGTAACACGGATAAATGATGTTTTACAAACAATTCCACCATTATTTCCTCAAATAACCGAATCGATGGATCTCGGACAATTTTCACCAGCGCAAGAAACTAAACTAAGTGATCTATTAAACATAAATTCATTATGGGATTCATTAAATGATTGTTTATTATCATTAGCCAAATTACCAGATCCACATGCTGTATTAGTTCTTCAGCCAGCTGTTGAAGCATTTTTTCTAGTCCATGCTGCTGATTTAGATAACGAAAACGATAAAACAAATCGAAAGACAAACGATCATGAAATACGTGAAGCTGTATCGAATTTTGAATGTTTAGGCCCTGTACCAACAAGAAAACCTGAAGATCGAGATTCATCTGACAAACCTTTTACTCTACCTTCAACAACAATACCAACTGATCCATCGATGCCGACAGCTGTTTTACGTACTCCTCCTACATTACAAACAATATCAACAAATGATTTACCATTGAATGCACAAAAAATTGTCGAATTTGCACGAACACATCGTACTGTATTAAATCAAATCTTACGTCAAAGTACGCAACATTTAAGCGAAGGACCATTTCATATATTAATTGATTATGCATCGATACTTGATTTTGACGTTGAAAGAAAATACTTCCGACATGAACTTGATCGCCTAAAGGAAAACATACGTGGAGAAGATTTAGGGGTATATGTTAGACGTGACCATATATTCGAAGATTCATATAGAGAATTAAGTCGACGTTCACTAGAAGATTGGAAACATAGATTCTATATTGTATTTGATGATGAAGAAGGACCAGATGCTGATGATATTTTACATGAATGGTATTCATTACTATTACGCTCAATGTTTGATCCAGTTTATGCTTTATTTATGATCAATCCAGATGATGGATCTACTTATTTGCCAAATCCTTTATCACATTGTAACGTAAATCATTCTCAATATTTCAAATTTATTGGACGTACTATAGCTAAAGCTATATTTGATAATAAATATATAGATTTTTGTTTCGCACGATCCTTCTATAAACATATATTAGGCGTACCTGTACGTTATACAGATATGGAATCGATTGATGCACAATTTTATAAAAATTTAATTATGTTACTAGACAATGACATGAATGAATGGAGATCAGACTTAACATTTTCATTAGATTTATGTGAATTTGGTATTCATAAGGTTCTTGAATTAAAACCAAATGGTGCTTCTATACCTGTAACAAATGAAAATAAACACGAATATGTCCGACTCGTCTGCCAAGAGAAAATGATTGATTCTATTCGACAACAAATTGGTTCATTCTTAGAAGGCTTCTATTCACTTATACCGAAAAGTTTAATCTCAATATTCAATGAACGGGAATTGAAATTATTAATGTCAGGTTTACCGGATATTAATATTGAAGATCTCAAAACAAACACAGAATATCATAAGTAGAGTGTGGGTGTGGATGTTTTTGTACACGAGTCGATGGGAGCAGAAAAAAAGAGGAAGATGCTTTGGTGTGTGTTCAAATTCATTATCTACAAACCTACAGTTTAGGACTACTTCATCTCCTTCTCAACCATTTATATTGACATGATAAATGCACTGAGTAGAGGTCTTTTTTTCTGTCTTTTAATAAAACCTGAAAGCAAAATCGATTACTTCATACATATTAGCGAGAGAAAAAAGTTCTGTCAGCCTGAAGCATATGCTGCATATTCATTAGATTAACCATCATACATAGTAATAAATAATCAGAAACAGATAAAATTCGATAGATACACTAGTAACTATTTTCTCTCTGATTCAACAATCAGACCATTGAAGTTTCACTACTTGTAATGTTTATCAATGTTTCAAACAATTTCAGTATCGATATGTCAAACACTTCCATGACATTGTTTCGGCTATTCTCTTTTATCGTATGGAGGCTCTCTTATTCCAGCCATTCCATCACTCACAACCACACCTCAGCTGATGTGAAGCTGCGCTCATAGCTTTTCCTAATCTAATCATCACTTCTATCATACAGGATGGTTGTTTCTTTCATTAACCATTCATATTAATATAAGCTTTTCAAAACGAACTTGTGGCTTAATAGCACCCATTTGATTTCCACTCAGGTACAGTGTAGCGAGTGTCTATATTGAAAACTGCAGACGCTTATGGACGTTGTATAGATCAAACAGCCACACTTTTATCTCATTTCTTCACGAAAAATATATATCAATCTTTCTCATACGGATCACACCTGAAAGATCATATAATCTAGTCTTTTTTGTGATCGGATCTGCAATGCATTCTTTGATTCAGATGGCAAATCAATTCCAGAATCGAAGGATACTGAAGTTCATGATGATCAGCATACATTGATCAAATTTATTTAATATGTCAAATGCGACATGTAGTTTCCTAGAACTTTGCCACCAATAGTAGAACCAAATCTGTTTGGTCATGAGCGACAACATGCACCTAATATATGCATGGCCGACACTAGACTTAGGTATTACTATCTTTTGACGAGTGTCGTACTCTAAAGAAAATGCCAAATGATTTGATTTGTATGGCGTTCCATTACAGATACGCTATGTCAATCTAGACAACAGGAAAAATCTTTCTCTGAAAGTAAAATATTCTATTGACGACTGATAAGTATTTTTTTCCGGAAGTTGACATATCATGGTGTAAACGAACTCCAATGACACGAAAAGACTATGAAAAACAAACGGTGTTAATGTTCCGCAAAAACTTTTGATATGATGAACTTATTAGGTGAGTGCTTATGGTGTAGCAATTCTTTTACGGCCGATCAGATGCAATTCCTCAAAAACAATGATTGGATGGTGTGTGGGTGTTGGATACCACTGTAAATATGGATGCATGTGGCTGTCTTTCTCACTATGCCAAACGATCTGCATCGAGTCATGTAAAACCCACAGCCGTGTATGTCGATAGAAGGGATGATTAGGCATTCATTGCAATGCATAAGGATGATCTTAAAGAGCTGAGCTATCATAGCAGACAGGCGACACAATGTGCATTCGTACTAAAGCAATATGACATTCACACCCTTCAATACTTTCAAATTTCGATGAATAAGAAAAAACATTAATTAGGGTGTGGGTGGGTGTGGGTGTGAGTGTGGGTGTGGGTGGGTGTGGGTGCGGGTGTGGGTGTGTGTCTGGGTGGGTGTCGATAGAAGACACCCACACCCACACCCACACCCAAAATCTCGATTTTAAACTCGTCAACCTTTATAGAATTGCATTAGTTTGAAAAACTGAACCTTACATTTTTTACTGTGACTTTCGATCTTCCACAGGCGGATCATACGGTTTCTATGAGTGTTTTTGAGATAACTTACCAGTGACCCGATGAATCATTTTTATCTTAGAGCTCCACCGAAATTTTCAAGTGAGAAAATTTAATTGCAATCGAACCATCCGTTCGAAAATTATCGTATGAATGGACGGACGGACACGGAGACAGATTCTAGAGTGTATTTACTTTTTGAACGCACAAAGTTGATAGAAGATCTCACCTTTGTCTTTGTTTACATACGTATGTACATGAAAATTTGGTCACTGTTCAATGAACTTGTGTACACCCAGTCACACCCACACCCACACCCTGGCAGTCATTATAGGATATGAAAATCGTACATACTCAGTGCTAAGATGCGTCATATTATCAAACATTTGTTTGCTAACTGGCGAGAGCTGCTTTACGCAATTAAATCATTGACGATTGGTATGACTAGGAGTTACATGTAGAAGATTATTATTTGCTGACCAATGAATTTCGATGATAATGAGTTTTGATTTATTCAATACGGCAAAATAAATAAAAAAGAAGGCCATTCATAAATACTTTATACTAACCATCATAACATAAACAAAAAACTCTACCCAAAATCTTTTTTTATTTATTTTACCTTACCTCTCTGTATTACACGATCGTGGCTGAGTTATCGAGAATAAGATGCTGCATGTGTTCTGAATCTCCTGGTTAAAATATGTGCTAGTTTTTCGCAATAAAATTTGAAAAACAGAAGACGACTGCAAGTCTATCGTATATAATTGAAAAGTCGTCACGGCTTAGTTTTGGAAAAGAGATGAATTCTTTTAATGAAGTCTAATAATTTCTTTTTAAATACATCTCAGTGTGTAATGTAAACGTATGAAAGCACCTGTTAGCTTCATTGCAGTGTGCCGTCGCTTGAGCTTACATTTGCTTGTTCTTGTTTTCTCCGTTCTCCTGCGTCAACATTACTCTCATTGGTTCATTTATTCATCCTGTGTAACTATTGAAAAGCTTGCTTGGCGAGGTTTCTCTAAGGTAAACACAACCAAAATGTTTCTGATTGTGTTATAATTTGACACATTTACACATATTTTCAAAATATTAGAAAAAGAGATTTGACACCGTTGGATTTCGATGATTAAAATGATGAATGTATCAGATAATATTGATATATTACGCGGTCGATGTCAAGAACTGCCTGAAGTACGATCAAAAGTCGTTCGCGTCTTTATCAGTTCGACATTTTCAGGTAGAAAACAAACTGAAAAATTTTATTTACAATATAATCAGAATGCATTAGAGCTAATTTATCTGCGTGTATAGATACACTTAGTGAGCGAGATTCATTGATTGAAAATGTCTTTCCGAAATTGAAAGATTATTGCCGTGAAAAATATGGTCTTGAATTTCAAGTAAGCATAAATAAAAATTTTTCAATGTTGCTTTTATGAAACGTCGACTAATTTCAATTATAATTGTTCAAGTATTCGGATATGCGATGGGGTATTGACAATGAATCAGCTGATAACCATAGCGAAGTTCAAACCTGTCTCCATGAAATAGAACTGTGCCAAAAATATTCAATAGCTACGAATTTTTTGGTTTGTTGCATTTTCTACTTCGCTTTTCATATTCAAAACATGAAGCTTTTGGATTTCTGTATCTATCAAGGTATTATTAAGCCATCGTTATGGTTCAAGGCCAACCCCAGTTACGATAACTGCATCATTGTTCGAACGACTTCAACAAATTGTTCTTGCTGATCCTCATCTATCAGTAGACGCGGAACTGCTTTCTCAGTGGTATCGTCTGGACACGAATAGCATACCAGCTACTTATATTCTTCGTTCAATATCCTCTATGCTGCCCAACATCAAATCAAAAGTATGATGTAACACTGGAAGACTATTCATTCGTTACGGTTTGGATAATTAACTTTTTTTTCTTAGAATTCTGAAGAAATGAAAGCAGCTTCACGAGAATGGACCGAAATTAACAATCGTATTCGAACATGTTTGCGACAAGCAGCAGCCAAGTGTTTTGAACAGAGTGAAATCAATGCCAATGAATACGATGATTTCTTTATATCAGGTATATATCTTCGATTTTCTTTATATTTGATATGCTCTTTGCCTCTATATACGAATGAATAAAGTCACGGAACAAGAAATAGTCAATGGAATTCTATCAGTATCCAATGCCAATGAGCGAACTTTATGTTTTGTACGTGAAATTGTTGATATTCGTGATCATTTATCTGATAGTAAAGCGGCAGTATTTATCGATACAATTCCTTCACCGAACGGAGAACCTATGATTGATCATGAAATTGAAGAATTACTCAACCGTTTGAAGTATACACGGATTCCGAATGCACTGCAATCGAACAACATATACACTTATAAAGTGCAGTGGTCAGCAAAGGGAATTAATCGGCGTGATCATGCTGAATATATATCAAAATTCAATGATGACGTCTATAGTGCGATAAAACAACAAATTGATAATTGTGCTAAATCTCGGATAACAAGGATTTCGGATCCATTACAGCATGAAATATTGGAACATGCAATACAATGTAGAAATTATGTAGCTAAATTTCACGGGCGAGTTGATGTTTTAAGTAAGGTAAGAGATTTATTATTCGGATTCTTTGGTGTGTTTTTATCAGAAATAATCATTATCCGGTATTATAGTTGGAACAATACATCAGAGATGAAAAGGAAAGTCGACCATGTATGGTCTATGGAGCATCTGGTTGTGGTAAAACAAGTGTACTTGCGAAAGCTGCAACTGAAGTACGTATCATAAGTAGAAGAACTAAATATGAACATTAAAACATGATTCTTTTGTTAACATGATAGGCATCGAAATGGTGGTCGAATCGTTCTGTATCAGTGATTTTACGTTTCCTTGGGTATGTTCAATAAGTCAGAGTATTAGGTCACTTTTCTTTTGAACTTTCCATTAGAACAACGCCAACGTCATCGACCGTTTACAAGACAATGCTTTCTATATCTCAACATATATGCAAGTTATACAACATCCAGATGGATGTTTATCCTGATACAGTACGACTGCGCTATCAATTAGCAATGAAAATATTACCGTGTATACCATCTGACGAGTATCTTATCATTATTCTTGATTCGATCGATCAACTCGAACCAGATGCATACGACTGCTCTTGGTTACCTGCAATATATCCGCATAATGTTAAATGTATTGTATCAGCTATACCTGACCATGGAAACATTTTAGAACACTTCAAAGAAATAATTAAACATGCTCCTTCATTTTCGGATAATATGGAAGATGTACTCGTCAATGTACTTCCATTCGAAGCTAATACGGTTGAGCTTGTTTTTGACGACTGGCTAGCAATGAAACAACGTTCACTGAGCGATGTACAGCGATCATTTATTCGTGAACTAATGAAAAAAGCTCAA
Organism: Rotaria magnacalcarata; assembly: GCA_900239745.1. NCBI lineage: Eukaryota > Metazoa > Rotifera > Eurotatoria > Philodinida > Philodinidae > Rotaria > Rotaria magnacalcarata. Next base: position 52,998 of record OENM01000714.1, read on the forward strand.
ATTTTACCATTATATATGAAACTTATTTTCGATATTATTCTAACATGGCATTCATATGATCCCATCGATGCTAATTTGAAGAAATTAAACTCAGTTGATGATTGCATTCGTTATCTGTTCAATTATCTGAAAACTGTCCATAACAGTCTTTTGTTCACCCGTGCTGTTTGTTATATGACAGCATGTCGTAATGGTATTAGTCAGAACGAACTTGAGGATGTGTTATCACTTGATGATGATGTTTTGAAAAGTGTTTTTCAACACTATATACCACCTATTCGACGAATACCTGGTATTTTGTGGACAAGAATTCGAAACGATTTAGAAGAATATATCACAGAAAAAGAAGCGGATGATTCGTCTGTTGTTTATTGGTATGAGATTAACATTTCAGCTAATTGTACAAGTAGAAATTCGGATCGTTTTTATTCCATATATAGGTACCATCGTCGATTCATTGAAGTTGTTAATTCAGAATATCTATCAAAGATGAGTTCTGCAGAGCGGACCACCGTTTTCCAAAATATGGTCGATATGTACAAAGAAACGTGGAAAGGTAAAAATAAACCATTTAAAGTTGATGATCCCAAATTAGTCAACAAGTATAATTTAAATGAGTCAGATGGTGAAATTCAAGCTAATCGATTTACAACGTCGCAACCGATCGAATTTGTTGATGCCAGTGGGAATATTCAGTTTAACAAAAGAAAATTAAATGAGTTGCCTCAATTTATAAATCAATTAACAGCTAATTTCGCAATTCCAATAGCGTGCAAAGAAGTATATTTCAACTATAAATTCATGCGTAAAGTATTCATGTTATTAGCAAATGATGAGTTTCTTTTGCAAGTGAACTTCTTCACGCATTTTAGGTGCTAAAGTAGCATGTTCAACTTTTAATGATATTTTGGACGATTTTCAAAAAATCACGTCATCATCATCGTATAGTATTTCCGACGAAGCCAAATCTATGATGACAGAATTAAAGGTTTTCTCTGTATTCTTTCTGAGTATTGGCGGTCAATGTCAAAAATATCCAGAAAATTTTCCATTTGATGTAACCTGTCGCCTCTTGGCATATTATGGTATCAAGCCACTCATTACTGATCTTATTCAACAAGTAGATACACAAGGTATGGAACATTGCGCCTTAATCGTACCTTACGGCCAACTTCAACCACCGGGCAGTGGTTTAATTTATTCTATGACTGGACACATGACGGCTATAATCGATTTTGATTTCACTGAAGATCAAATGAAAGCTATTACTGTTTCGGATAGAATTGTTGTCATGAATATGGCGCAAGTAGTTACCGTATTGGATATTAGTCTACCGAACTTAGATGAGCCGTATTTAAATTCAACAACATTACCTAAAACTCATACTTTCGATGGGAACAAGGAAATCGAAGAGAAATGGATATCAAGAAGTGATAATGAAGATTTTAAAGACTATGTTTTTCTTGTTAATTCATTGCATCATATTTATCTTATAACATCCAATGAGACTATAAAATTCGATCGTTCATCAAAAGTTGGTTATTTACATGTAGAGGTACTCGATAAAAAACGTGCATTATGTGTCATAGTAGAGAATGATGCTGATACAGTCGAGTGTTGGGATGTAGTAAGAAATCGGTTGTTCGATCGACTGACTTTTCCTCAGTTCAAAGTCAAATATGTTCTGTGCGAGGAAGAGTATTCTATGATGATTATCGTTTTGCACGATGGAACTATTCAATTCCATGCAATTGATGATTGGAATAAAAGATCTTTCGCTCATCGAGGTTCAATTCAGGCTGGAATTCATCTCGACTTAGTTAGTGTTGCCGGTGGAATATTAATTGCAACATTTGATGCAACAATTCCTATTGATTTCGCTATGATCAACTTAGAACCATTTTATAGCACTAGGGAACCTTTATCCGACAAAACAACGATTAAAACATTGGTTGCTTTTGATCCTCCGATAGGACCAAAGCCATTCAAAAGTATCATAATGCCTGATTCAGAAGGAAAAAGTTTCAGTGATATTCGGGCTGATTTTCCTTTTTTTATGGTTCAGACAAATGATGCTGTATTCGTCGTTCATGTATGTAAGAATGAGAGAATATCTTATATTCGTATCAAGGGTCAGTTCAGTGTTGTATCAATGCATAGAAGCAACTCCAAAACTTTATATGCGGCTCGTGGTGGTACTATCGAACTTCATACCTGGGCCTGCTATGGAAAGAAAGATTCGAATGGCAATTGTGATCACAAACATCAATTGCTGGTATCTTTTGATATTAGTTCATCACCGGTAACTACTATTAAATCAAAAGCCGGCGACGGTAAATCTCCTTGATCTTAAAATGTTTGAGCTATCGCTATTGATTTTAGCATCTTTGTTTGTGTGTTCAATGGCAAATGGAAGTTTTCACGTATACTACACACCACAAGTACGGGAATCTTTCAAGAATATTCCATTACTTCCACGTGCTAATGAACGTATACGAATGGTGAAGTTACTCAATGACATTGCAATCACCCTTGATGATTCGAAACGGTAAAAATCCGATCAGTACTACCTCCAAGAATGAATAATTGTGGTTTGAATTCTGCTTTTAGTGAACTCGTTTCATGGTCCTATCAATACACTACGTCAATTCATTCGACACGTTTATCGTTCGATGGTATCACTATAAACGAGTTTGCCGTTGCATCTAGCAGTTTGAATTCAGACGATGTATTTGTGATGATAATAACAAGTAATCATTGGTTTGAAATTTATTCGGCTAAATCACTTGGTAAAGAAGCGATGTACAGTTTTCATCTTCAATCTCCAGCAAACATTCATGCTACACATAAAGGCACATTTTTCGTATTGACAAACAATGGTGTGCTATATTGCATTTCTCAACAAGTTAAACCAGACGGCCAAGTTATATTTGATCAGACAGCTAACGCCGTATTGAAAATGAAATGTTCAGTTACATTAAGCTCTGTATTAACTCTTAATGGATTAGAATGTCTAATAGTTTTTGCCGACAATGGACGAAAAATGGCCGTTTGGACTACAGAACAACTGATTTACATGGATGTAAATGTTCCATATGACGCTGCTGCATCATCATTAAAATGCATAACAAGCGAACGAACACAAGACTTTGTTTTGCTATATTTTGACAACAAAATGCTTATTGCATGTCAAGTAAAACTTGATCGGTCAGGTCAAAAAGGCTCATTAGAACTTACTACTTACGGGCCAGCAGATAAATATTGCCTGAGAAAGAGCCTTCTTGCAGCCTATCATAGTGAAAATAATCAATTGACTCTGCACGATATTCAATTGCGCACACGCTATGAACCAATACAGCTCGATAACGAATGTCAACTTGTATGTCTCAATGAATCAGCGGATTACGTTTTTGCATTAGTTAAGCCTCGCATTTTGTTTATGTATCGAACTAAGGATGGCCGACAATTGGCTAAATTATTTACCTATGATTACGTCTCGTTTATAACAGCTAGTAATGATTTTCTTGTATTAGCTATGAATGACCGTCGTCTGTTAACGATGATGATTGGCGACCCTAATGATCCCACATTACCAGCGAAAATCCAGGCTTTACCAAGCAGGTATGTAACAGAAAAAAAATTTTTAACAGCGAACTTTCAAACTTCAAGTCGGCAAAAAAGAAATAATATCTTTGCTTTCATTACAACAGAAATCCAAAACGTTTAAGCCAGTCTGCAATTAAACGGCTCGAAAAGCACATAGAAAAATGTGGCAAATTTGGTTCAAGCGATGAGGACGAATCTAATTTTGAGAGTGATGAAGAAGAGGCTGCTTCGTCGAAAACTAAAAGACGAAAGGATTCAAGGACTGTGCGAACAATCGCTTCACCCATTAGTATATTTCGTTTGGTTACACGATTGAATGGACGTCATTCATTATCAAAAATGCGAAACGATGAGATAATACGATCACAAATTAATACTGTATTTATGGAAAGCTCAGAAGCTTCTAAAATTGCAAGTATGGCGCAAGATTCTGATGACGATGATCATGACGACGATGATGTTCAGGTTCCTAATGTTACTATTAGAGCTGACAGAGATAAAAACATTGAAACTGCTTTGAATGACATTCGTCAGAAGAATTCAGTATACGACGAGCAACAAATCAAAGGGGTTCAGTTTGCGAATGCTGGTGATCAAAATCCAAAAGTTGTGAACAATTACGCAATGAATTCCAGCACATGTAATCTCATTTGATCATCTACGTAAATAAATGCCAGATCTCTACGGAAAAAAACTCTTCGGACTCTTCACTTTATCTCACAAATTTTTATGTCCAATTGACTTTCTAAATAAAACTTTATATTAATTATGAATGTACTGTTAAAGTCTTGAGGGATTTTTAGGATAGATTTAACGCTCTGAAGTAGCTTTTTTGAAAATCTAAATTCAGACTAAAGTCAAGTCAAGTTTACCATAATATATTCCGGTTATTTGGTTATAAGCATATTCAAAAATGTTAATTGATGAATTGTTTTTCATTATTAGTTGAATGGAGAAATCTGATACACGAATGAAAGAGACCAAAAATGCTTTCCGAAATGTTCTAAAACAAATCATACTGTAAACGAGCATTTCAAGTTTTCATCGATGAAGAACAATATACCCATACTTGAAAATTTATCACAGGAATCTGCCGCTGAGAAAAAATTAACCATTAGACGCTCTTCTAAAAAAGTCGTAACTATTTTGAAACTATCTTCAGAAAGATAAAGTAACTCATAATTGTCAGCTGAAAAGCGAATCCATCTTGTACTGATTTAAAAACTAAGCTAAAGGTGTTAAAGAAAACTTGCTCAAAATACTTCATCAGTGCCAAATTTGGGTACAGAATTGTTATTCTCATTGTAGTCATATACGCCATCTTCTGGCTTGGTCCATCATAGATAATACAAGAGATCCATCGTAAATAGTATTATTCAAACAGAGACTTGTCTGCATTATTGACTCTGATTATGCTCGCCACTATCGGATACATCTGCTGATCATTGGATTTATCAACTTTACTCTAAGCGTTGGAGTTCAGTCGACACGCCTCAACGTAGAAAAAAATATTGGAATACAAGATGTGAGATAACTTGAATTAATCCAAACACTTGAATAAACGATTTAGCATATAAACTATGAGAGAAGAATAGGTACTACCGTAGTCTCACTACGTTGAAACATCACAATAAATTGACTGAGTAGTGTCATTTACCTACACTGATGAAGACAAATAGATGTCTAAATAATGGATACGAATATTTATCATAAAATCCCTACATACGATTAATCGCAACACGCTTATGGACTTCCCTTAGTGGAAACAAGTCTAATCAGATACTTAACCTGAAGTAGCGCGAAAGCAAAATTCTTTGCAATGTCTGCACACAAATAAGAACTGATCTTTTACGCAAGCAAAAAAAATTGTTTCCAAGGAATACTTGCTTGGATCAACATAATTGCCTAGAAAGAAATAGTCATGCTAGAACTGAAAGTTGTCATTTTCTATTACGTTTAGCAGATTAGTGTGCTGTTCATGAATATCGTCTGTCAACATATTATTCAAAGGCGATTATAAGTTGCATGTGAATTGTTGACCAAAAGATGGGATATATGTGGGTTTATAGAGGACGACTTGCTCTATCTCGTGATATATATATTATTGAATTATTTCATGCACCGTGGGAGAAAACTGAAATTAAAAAACTAAAAAATTCACATTTTTTATATAGACCCCCCATATAAGAATCTAAATCCTGTTCGATAAACGCAGAACCTGATCTGATAGGGTGTATATCATTCGACTACCGGCAACGCCTACTTGCATATTCTATTTCATTTTCCTTCATATGTGAGTAATCATGTGGCCTATCAAAGTTCAAACAAAAATTTTTCACATATTTTTTCATAGTGCTGCCTAAAATAATATTTATAGCCTCGTGTTTGTCAACCTGAAATGTAATTAAAATATACAGAATTGTAGAGATTTTTTTGCTCTACAAAATAGTATATAGAGTACTCAAATGGTAATTTATCTGTAAAGTCTATTCATGTTTTATTGAGACATGATGATGCATATCAGAGCATGATATTTATAATTCCATGAGAATTATTTTATTCTTATTTCTTGAAGAAGCGTCGTAAACAAATTTGTAAAAAAATTTGAAATGAGACTCAAGTGCATATAGAAAAAAGCTCCTGAGAAAAAACAGAATCCTACAAGTTAGAAAACATCATGAAGGGGTAATAGAAGTCAACAGTTCTTGTCGTTTTTGAAATATTCTAAAGATTAAATTGGTCTTTTGAAACATTTTCCACGGCTATCGTTTCTTCACTTTGTTTCATCAGTATACAATTCATATCTTGCATCCTCATCGCTCGTTTCACCACTTGTGAATTGTAGATCAGTTGTCTGAGAGTCCATAGAGTCTTCATCGGACACTTCGCTACTGGTACATTCTTCATCTGTTACTTCAGTTCTTGCTGTTCCTTGACTTATGGATGTTTTTGGACTTTCAGTATCACTACTTGCTCCGTAGTATTCTTCTGATGCTTGTTTCATTTTGCTCTTCTTGTATGCGGTACAATCCAAAACATTCAAAAATAATGCTGCAGCTGTTGTATAAAAACTTGGTATTTTTTTATTGTTTTCCAATGAATTAAAGCGATTAATGCTGCGGTTACGTGAGAACAAGTACCACCTGCAGTACGCAAACCGCTTTTGCAAATGCAATAAAAAGCAATATCGTCAAGTTTATTATGACCAAACCGTATTCATACAGTATGTTTTTTTGGATTGTCCGTTGTCTTATATCTTGATATAATATTTTTTATTTTAACTGTTGATGGAAAATCAGGATGGATGTAAGTTGACCACTCTTGTTGAATATGTCCTAAATATGCATGTGCTATTCTTACCGAATATTCACCATTGCATTGCTTTACATCATTCTCGTCGTAGGACGTAATAATACTTGATATATCGCTTGTGTTGGCTTTTTTCCAACCAGTTGTATTGGCTTCTATCTGTTCAACTTCACTCTCTAATTGTATATTTCTTATTGTATATTGAGCGTGTTTAAGAGCGCCATTATCATCTAGCACCAAATTAGAAAAGTAAGCATTGTCAACAGCACATAGTATTCTCAGCATTGAACCAATAAAAGGTATAAAATCAGTATTTACAACAGAACCAATAAAATTCCATTGTTTTAATCTTCCAAAACCTCGTTCATGGTGTGGGTGTGGGTGGTGTGGGTGTGAATAAGCTGCCATGACTAGTTTCGACCTTGCTAAAGGGTCTCATCAGATGGCTTAAAATTATCTTGAATTATTCTTAATCGAAAAATTCAAAACAAATTTTAATATCTTCAAGAAATTATAAAATTATTTGAAATAAAATTATAATTGAAGAATTTAAGATGATAAAACATTATTATGATGGTGATGGTTGTTCAATGGATGATACTGCTCTTGTTTGATTAGGTTTGTTTGAATTTATTTTAAGTTTTAGTTTTTTTGCTTTGTTAGGTGATGCTTTCGTTTTTGCTGATGTAAAGTGTAAGATTGCTTTATTCGAAGCGAAGCAATTGAAAGACTAATGATGTTTCGCTATAGTAGTTGTTTTTTTGCTCTGTGATGGTTGAGTCTTGAGAAATATATAGTGGTTGTATTTATATTATCTGAAACAGAAAAGGAATTGATTTTGAAATAGTGATTTGTTAGGGTCCTTCCCCTTCGTTCATTCCTTTCAATCCTCCTTTTTTACATAAAACAAACAATTGAATTAAAAAACAAAAAATCAACGAAAAGTATCGTTTTCCTTTCTCTCTCTGCCACCAGTCGGTTCCATCTCATAACTATGATAGAGGGATAAAGATGGTCGTCTTATGTCAGGAGATGTCTCTAATGGCATAACATGATTTTTAGTCGGTTGTTTGTTTTGAATCTTCTTTTAAATGTTTTTTCTAAACTATTGAAGCTGTAATTTATCTCATAAGTTTGTTAAAAGGAAAAGCCTAGTTTGAGAGGAGCATCAAAATCAGTTGTTTTTTAGTTGTTTAAGCTTCTTGATTCAGATGTTGCTGATTATTTCTTCGTGGGATCAGATGTGGTTTTTTTTCGTGATTGTCGTCTTTTCCTTTGTCGTTCTAGAAGAAAAGGATAAAATAAAATATTATGTATCGATTAATCTGTGTGGATTTCTACTTTAGGTGGCTTACTTTTGAATGGCTTATTGATAAGTAAGGATTGTTTTGGTCGTTTACAAATGAGTTCAGTTTTTGCCGAACGACGATTCTTATTGCCAACAATTAATTTAACGTCGGCAGCAGGTGTATCTTTGAATGTATTATCATAGACTTGATGCATGTCTGATTTAAATGTTTGAAATCTTTTTTCATGTGTATAGTGGACGATTAATTTATTACCACAAGCATGTTCTTTCTTGTTTCGCTCTTGAACTGTTGTTGTCGTCGGTTCGTTCTGTGGTTCATCCGTCTGGTCATTGTCAATATCAGCGGTTGCTGCACTTATCGATACTTGTGATTGTCGAGCAGTGGGTAGATTAAGAATCTTATTACGCATAGTTACAAATTGAGTTTCATTATCAATAAACGGTAAAAATGATGACGAATTTATATATTCAGAAAAAAAGTTTTGAAACTGTTTCTCAATGAACGATGATGGATATCTAAATAGTATATTTTCTATATATAGGAAGAAAATCTAATGAAAAAAAATTACCCGTTGTATAATAGAGTTAGCTTAATATAGATTCGTTCGTTGTTGAATATTTCAAATGTTGATGAATTTCTTACAGCACGTGTAAGACTTGTTTGAATAACATTGACGAATGTATGTCTTGGATGATCAGATATAAATGGTACAACATAAGGTTCTGCTGCTGGTTTATGATAGACAGATGTTGAAAGGATACCATTATTATTCGTAAGAACAACATCAAGAAATGGAAGACTTTTGCTAATTTTGTATTCTAATTTTATATTTGGGTGCCAAGTATTTGCATCGTCTAATAGTTTCTTCAAGTCATTTTCGGATCTATTCCATGTCATAAAAATATCATCGATGTATCTATCAAAAATGAGTCAAAATGAAATTTTATTGATTGTAAGTCATTCTATTTTACTCACCGGCCATACAATTCACCTGTCATATCTTGTCGACGAACAAGTTCTTTTTGCCATTTCCACATGAATATATTGGCTAATGTTAATGTAAATGATGATCCCATCGCACCACCAAGCACTTGTTTATAAATTTTTTTATCATAGACACAGGCATTCTGTTCGAGTACAATAGATGCTAATTTTCTTATTGTATCGAGTGGAACTCCTTTCACTTTTCTATATCCATGTACATGAAGAAATTCAACCAGAATATTCAATGCTTCTTGTTGTGGTAACATTGTATATAAATTGCGAATATCAAATGTACAAAAAAGAGT